>JAZEWU010000050.1:3631001-3654715 GCA_036362915.1 Geotria australis | reverse complement strand
CACTCATTGCAAATGCACAGTATGGCCTGCTGCTCTGTTTTGTCGCTGGTTGTCCACATTTGAAAAATAATCACGAAAATAAATCGATTAATGTGTTTTTATCTGTGATGGGCTGGCGTCCCAATAAAGGGTATAAGCCCTGGCTTGCGCCCTGTGTCTGCCGGGATACGCTCCAGCTCACCGTGACCCTGTACAGGATTAAGCGTTTTCTGACAATGGATGGATGTGTTTTATGTTCTGAATTTTTGCAGCGTTTGTTCCTAAATTAAAAGATAAACCCATTCAAATGTGTTCTTTTTCCGTTTCCTCCGGTGATACAGTGAATACATTTCCCCGTAAATAAAAATGTAAAGAAATAATTTGAAACAAAGTTGCTTTTTGTTCCTATAATCCACACTGGACAACTAATCTCTACAATATTTACATAAAAATAAACAAATCGTTGTAAATGTTCGCACACTTACAGCAGAGGGCGACTGGTCACGCTGCTGTGTAGTCATAGTGGAGCAACGCGGACACCCAGAATAATCAACCCCTCGTTCGAGACCCAAACATCACACCTCGTTGCTTGACATTCCACCTCGAAGACACCGGGGGAGCCATCAATCGCATCAAAACATAAACGGGCACACGCTCACAAATGTAAACTTAAAATTGCCACCGTGGAACTGTGGCCATGCCAACCAAACTATGAACCCATACAGCAAACACACACAGCCCCACAGAGTCCCATTAAAGACAAACCACAGTAACAGGACAATTGTAACCACACAACCCAAACAACAGTATGGACCAGAGTGAAACCACTTTTCTCTGCACTCCTGCAAGAGAGATGCAGGAGAAACAGTAAACCCACATGAACTCTACTGAAGCCCTCTCATCGTGGCGACCAGCAAAGCTCGACAATGTGAGTTGAACTCCCGAGCGTGGGGGTCGAAAGGAGACGTCACGGGACAGACCCAGGTGCCATGGGCTAATTGCTGTTCCAGGCTAGGTGCAGGAGGAGGTCACGGGACAGACCCAGGTGTCGTGGAATCCCGTAAAGAGGTTGCGAACTCACTGGGTGTTTTCTGCGGTAATAATAAACTTCCATGGGCACGCTGCTTGCCTCATATGCAAGAAGGTCCCGGGTTCGAAACACGTCTCAGTTGCCTTCCTGTGTGGAGTTTGCATTTTATCCCTGTGTCGCCGGGCGCTCCGGTCTCCTCCCACAGTCCAAATATATGCTGCTGCATAGGTTAATTGGCCTGCGGACTAAATTGCCCCCGGTGCCCTGTAATGGATTGGCGTTCCATCCTGGGTATAGCCCTGCCTTGCGCCATCTCACCGCGACCCAGTACACGATTAAGCGGTTTCTGACAACGAATGGATGGATTTACAATGGATGGACAATGGATGGACGGATCGAGTTGACTGGCAGATGGCGCCACTGTGGTGGCAACGAGGCAAGAGCGGTCGTGGCGTGAGCCGCGGAGCCGCCGCACCTTGGCTGCATCCAGCCGCCGCGGCGTCGTTGCAATAAATCCACGCTCCGGGGCCAATGCGGGTGTGCAGCTCTCGTTGTGAGTGACGCGAATCGTTATCGTGCAACGTTATAATTATCGTTACCAAATTGTTATCGCGTAAAGCGGCGCATCCAGCCCGCCCTGCCGTTGAAGACGCACCGTGTGCAATGTCCGTGCGTCGTTCGCTCGTCACGGTCGCGCGTGTGTTGTTGTTAAGCTATCCGGGGGTCTTTGTCTTAGAGCGGTGGTGCAGCGGTTAGCGCACTGCTGCCATACGGACCCGGCGACCGCAGTTCGATTCCCCCCCTACCACGGCCAACAACACCAGCGACGATCATCCTCCGTCCAGCATCCATCCATTGTCAGAAACCGCTTAATCTCTGTAGACTCCGGAGAGGATTAATCCTGAGCCGGAGCCTATCCCGGCAGACACAGGGCGCAAGGCAGGGCTATACCCATGATGAGACGCCAGTACATCTTATCTAAACCGGTTTTGGCCCTCCCCTAGGTCGACTCGGCTTCAAATGAGGACCTAAGTGCGATGTGTATACATTTGTATACATTGCCACGAGGGAGACAAAGGCGGCCGGGTGCGGTGCTGGCCACCCACCCTCTCGCGTGTCGTGCCGGACTTCATATGTCTGTTGAGGCTACACGGGGGGGTGTCTGCCTTTTTGTATGACCAATTCACCTGTAGTGCGTCTGACTTAAGTCAGAAGCTGGTGGATAGCACTTGTTGTATGAGTGAGCACCGTGCATAGCAGGTGCTATAGGCTGCTCCTCCTTGGCCGAGGAGCAGAGGGCAGTGCAGCAGCATGTCATGGCACTTGTCACAACCACCCGGGTTCGAATTCTGGCTCGGGTGGGTTTTCGCCGGGCACTCCGGTTTCCTCCCACAGTCCAAAGACATGCTGCTGCATAGGTTCATTCTCCTACTGAATAAATTACCCCCGGTGCCCTATGATGAACTGGCGTCCAATCCTTGGTATAGCCCTGCCTTGCGCCGTGTGTCTGCTGGGACAGGCTCCTTCCCATGGCTGATGTTGACGCAGAGCAACAGCCACGGTTGTAGATTGAGGTGGCTGAGCGAGAGCATCGCGTGAGGCGTAGCAGAGTGGTGTAACGCTGTGATGTTCCCCACTTCGTGAATATTTATGTGAATCTAAGGGTCTCTATGTGAGTCTAAGTGTGAATCTGCAGATCTCTATGGGTCTCGTGTGAATCTATAGATCGCTGCCAGTCTGTGTGTCCGTGGCTCTATAGTTCTGTCTTCACCTTTGTGTGGTTCTATGTTGATGTAGCGATACAACTGTAATTTCACGTGGGTGAATTACGTATGTAGTTAGATGCACAGTGCTATTTCGTGCTTTCTCGCCAGATGGAATCCGGTATTGAATTCCCCTCCATTAAAAGAGAAAAGGAAGAACCTCCAAGCCCTGAGATGTTTCCTGCTGTGACGGTGAAACTTGAAGAAGATGACCATGAAGGTGGGAAACCTCGCCGGTCGTGCGTCAGTTTACCGTAGAGGATGCAATGATGACAACTCGAGGAGTCCAGAATTACTTTTGTCAGGTCCGCTTTCCTCCCACAGTCCAAAGACATACTGCTGCTGCATAGGTTAATTTATCTGCGGACTAAATTCCTCCCGGTGCCCTGTGATGGCCTGGCGTCCCATCCTCGGTACAGTATAGCCCTGTCTTGTGCCCTGTGTCTGCCGGGATAGGCTCCGACTCACCGCGATCCTGTACAGGATTAAGCGGTTTCTGACAATGGATGGACGGAGGTCACTCATGTCTTCAACCGTTCGTGTTAATGGCTCGAGTGAAATCGCTAAAACGTCACGAAAAAAAAACACCTAAGACCTAAGTCGTCAGAATTGAACTTAAGGTCTCGGTAGGACAGGATCAGCTCGTCATCCCACCAGGCTCATAAAGAGAGTACCGTACCACTTTGTGTGGAAGTTAACAGTATTTGTCCTGTGAACGTACTCGCCCCCGTCATAGGAAAGTGGAATTTCCGGCACTGCCACAGGTCTGTAAACAGGTGAGCTCTGCTAAAGTGCTCTGACATGAACATCACAAGCTCCCTGCTACAGCTAGCCACCTTGAGGTAACATTCGAATGTGATAAAGCCTGTATTTGGGGAATTATTGTGAATTATTACAGCTCAGTCCTTTTCATCTGCTTTATAACAGACAGCGCAATTTGGTTAGGGAGTGCTTTTTGGCAGGAATCGGATTTCCAGCTGTGTGCAAACCGGATTCAGTGGTATTTCCATCTGCCCCAAGATTTAAAGATGTAATAATTGCATATCGCTTTTATGTCAAAGTAACGATGTTACGCCCACACAAACGCGCCACGTGTGCTGTTGTTTATGAAGCCCTGTGGAGCGAAGATGATCTGGACGCAAAGCCCAGCCGTGAGAATGTGCGCACGCTCATGGTGAAACATGAAGAGGGGTTCGCAGGTGAGACTCTCTGCTCTTTAGATCTTCTCAACCTTAGCTCCCAATTAAAATTAAAATTTCTGCCCAGCTGTGATTACAAATCTGATCGTACCGTACGAGCGTAACTAATTTGCGCTTAGAGCAGACACGTGGAGTGACGTAATTTTGGTCACCAGAATTTGACAGCAGAGTTACGTCTAGCTGACCTTTTAAATATACCGGACAACTGATAAGAGACGAAACCTGTATTTTCTCAATTTCGTTTTCAGGACGGAAGATCCCGAAGCTTGAGGAAGACAGTGAGAGGCCAGAGACGAGATGTTTCTACGGTTACGCGACCAAACGGGACCAGACGGAGGTGTTGGCAGGCAACAGCTATCAAGGTGAGCTCCCTTGCATCATACAACATGGACACTCTTTCAATCCATCCATCGATTTTCAGAAACCGCTTAATCCTGTACAGGATTGCGGTGGGCCAGAGCCGATCCCGGCAGATACAGGGCGCAAGGCAGGTCTATACCCAGGATGGGACGCCAGTCCATCACAGGGCACCGGGGGCAATTTTGTCACCGGGCCAATTAACCTATGCAGCAGCATGTCTTTGGACTGTGGGAGGAAACCGGAGTGCCCGGCAAAAACCCACGCGGACACGGGGAGAACATGCTAACTCCACGTTGAAAGGTGCCCGGGCCGGGATTCGAACCCGGTACCTTCTTGCTGCGAGGCGGCAGCGCTACTCACCGCTACGCCGCCGTGCCGCCCTTCATTCGATTCTCTCGCTTAAAATGTCGCGGCAGGTGAAACGAGAGACGCGGGACACCCGTGCGACGAATGCGGCAAGGACCTCGGCGGCCTGTGCTTCGGGCCGACAGCGGACGAAGCGAAACGCACGGGGCCGCCGCGGCGATCGTGCGCGCGGTGCGGCAACTCGCTCCGAGGTGCCGCGACAAGCGGTGGGGACAAGCGATCGACGAGCGAGGAGGCGCCTTCGCCGGTCGACGGGTCCGGGGCGCGGGTGACCGGCGCCGCCAGCGAGAGGGCGCACGCGTGCGTCGAGTGCGGCAAGGCGTTTCCGAATAACTCGCAGCTCGCGAGGCACGCCAGGATTCACAGCGGCAAGCGGCCGCACGCGTGCGGCGAGTGCGGGAAGGCGTTCTCGGACCAGTACCGGCTGAAGGTGCACTCGCGGCTGCACACGGGCGAGTGGCCGCACGTGTGCGGGCAGTGCGGCAAGGGATTCTCCGACCTCTACAGGTTGAACCTGCACTCGAGGATTCACACGGGAGAGTGGCCGCACGTCTGCAAGGAGTGTGGCAAGGGCTTCTCGTACCACTGCAGTCTCAAAGCGCACTCCAGGATACACACGGGCGAGCGGCCGCACGTGTGCAAGGTGTGCGGTAAGGGGTTCAGACGGCGTTCCAATCTGGACACGCACTCGGTGACGCACACCGACGAGAAGCCGTTCGCGTGCACCGAGTGCGGCGCCAGTTTCTCGCTGCGCTCCACCCTGGAGAGGCATTCCAGGACGCACACCGGCGACCGGCCCTACGTCTGCAAAGATTGCGGCAAGCGTTTCTCGCGCTTTTCCACGTTCGAGACGCACTCGAGGACTCACACCGGCGAGCGGCCCTACGTCTGCAAGGACTGCGGGAAGGGGTTCTCGCATCGGTCCAACTTGGACACGCATTCCAGGACGCACACCGGAGAGCGGCCCTACGTCTGCAACGAGTGCGGAAAGGGATTCTCGCATCGGTCCAACTTGGAGGCGCACTCCAGGACCCACACCGGTGAGAAACCCTACGTGTGCAAGGAGTGCGACAAGAGGTTTTCGTCGCAGTCCAGCCTGAAGTCGCACTGCAGAATACACACCGGCGAGCGACCGTACATTTGCAAGGACTGCGGGAAAGGTTTCTCGCACTATCCCAGTTTAAAGGCACACTCTAAAACGCACAGAGGTGACAAGCCATGCGTGTGAGTAACGTGCTAAGAGGTTGGAATTACGCTGTCATTTAGAGTGGCACACTGTGCCACGCTGGTGTAGGCACACACGCATGGAAGGACTAAGGGAAGGTATTTAATTCATCCAATGCCGTTCTCTTTGCGGCCCTTGTACAGCGCTTTGTGATCCTCGGGTGAAAGGCGCTATATAAAATTGATATTATTATTATTATTATTTCACATGCCTTGTTTACATGACCACTGAGATTCCTGGCTCTGCCGGCACAAGCCCAGTTCTTGCCTAGGAACAGCACCTTAGGTCCTTGTCCAACAACAACCGCCGTGCGCCACTAAGCGGCGGTGACGTCACCACGGCGCCTGTGCCAGGCCAGGTGCACACGACAGGAAGCTCGCTGCTTGGCACCCACAGCTCCGTCTCCTCCAATCTCTCTCCTCCGTGTGTAGCGGGGGACAGTTTTCTATGCCCTTTTAATCATAAAGGATACTGGGCTCGAATCACATTTTACTCAAAGCTGACATGCGTCACCACGGTGACCCTGCTATTTGTATTGGAGAATCGGACATTGCTCTTGTTGCTAAATAAACAAAAGGGGATGCTGATGCTTGAAAGTGGCTGACCAACCTGGGTGTGAACGAAACCTGCTGTTCTCTCTGCTCGCTGTGTACATCATCGTCCCACCGACATTCTCACAGTCAGCCTTCAATGTTAAAGGAATATTCCATCTTCCTACTGCAGTGCTTACAATGGGGCTTCTCAGTATATATCAGTGTTAATAATACAATCAATAAATCGAAGCTCTTTGCAAAGCTGCCGACTGCATGATGGCCTTGCCTTGCGATAATGAGAGTTGTTTACCATACTTGGCTCTGCTGGTCTTAGCCTGTTGGTAAAGGGGGTGGCTCAGAATTGGTTCAGATATCAGTCGCCAACGATGTGAACTGACCAGGACTCAAACTCACGTCGACGGATTCATAGTGCAGCGTGCTGCTCCATCACCCTTTGAGTGTTGTTATTAATGTGAAGAAATATAAGTGTGAATAGATGCGGTTTGTATTCACGTGTTTTATGTATTTTTATTACGTATCAGTCGATACAACTGTAACTTCATTCATATAGCTATGGAGTTACACTACTTATTAAAGATATTTACGCAATACTATAAATTCGGTTGGTGTTCCTTTGTTAAAAGGCATTGCCGATTTAACTTCGCCTGCAAATGGCTTTAAGTATTAGACATAATAATTTATAAAGTGCACAATATTTTCAGAAATAAATTAACGAGGACTTTGCGGCAGGGAGCCAAGATCTGTTGTTTGAAATCCAGGTGATTGCGGTGGGCCTTTAGGTCTCTCCTGAGGTTAAATTCTGCTGTGAATATGCAGGAGAGTAGGGATCCTGATGGAGGGAGGTTGTCGTGGGGAAACACGGTGAACCGAGTGCAGAGGCACGCTGGCAAAGGTCCAAATAATATGCTGTACATATGAAAATCTTAATAACTGTTTCTCGGCTCCCGCTACAATTTGTGTGTGTGAAAATTGGGATTTATACATGAAAATATGGTGCTGGTGTTTTTAGAGCGACGAATCAAACAAGACACAAAAACGACAACGACACAAATGGCAATAAAACGCAAGAATACCTATTACATGTAATTGTGATCCTGAATTGTGACGGGTCTTTGAATCTCTAGGGGATGAACCCAACGCACACTCAGAATGATATAATCGTGCAAATTTGGCTGCATCGCGTGTAATCATTCAACCAGCCACCTTCAATACCTTCGATATGTAACATTGTATTGTAAAACATTGTGCATATGAATCTGTTGGCATGAATTATTGTTGTATATGTTAGAAAAGCGAAACGCACATTAAAGTCTGTAATTAACGTGATTAATCGTGCTGAATCTCATTTATTTGTTGTGGTGGGAAGACCCAGCCTAATTCACCTCCAGCTTCAGGCCAGGCCAGACTGCCATGGGAACATTGGTTTTTGGGTCACAGCCCAGTGTTAGCAGTGAGCCAACACATTTCCTACCGTCCGTAGAACAAGGCATTCATTGGTGGTCTACATGTCTCCGTGTCTTCATGTCTTCGTGTCTTCATGTCCCCATGTCTTCACATCCTCGTGTCGTCATGTCTTCATGTCTTTCTGTCTGGGTTAGGGTTAGAGTTATGGGGTTAGGGTTAGAGTTATGGTTAGGGTTATTTAAATAATTTGTGACCCTCGGGTGAAAGGCGCTCTACAAATGCTATTATTATTAAAAGCGGCGATTCCAGCCAATCACATGCCAAATAAAGGCGGCGCTTCTGATTCCGCTGAATAATAATAATAATATCAATGTATATAGCGCCTTTCACCCGAGGGTCACAAAGCGCTGCACAAGGCCCGCGAAGAGGACGGCATGTCAACAACGAAAGAAATAAACAATAAAAATCAAAGCAACAGAAAATAAATGATTACGGCTACTTCGAATATACTGAAAGGTCGTGAAACTGGCAATCTTAAGAGCGTTGTGCCGCTTGGTCCATTTGATTCTGAATCGTTTCCGATGCGACACAGTAACTCCTTATATGGGCAGCCCACGCCTCTACTTATGGAACATTTCGTCGCAAGGGAAACATCCTGTCGTACGACAGCGCATCAAATGCATCACGTGATGTAAACATCGTGACGTCAAGCCTAATTCTGCCACGCCTCCCCCTGCCCGGCTCTAAGGACGTCAATCCATGACGTAAGCCCGTCAATCCATGACGTAAGCACGTCCTTCCCTCTCATTTGCGCGTCGCATTTAATAATAATAATAGTACGATTTATAACGCGCACAAATTCCACGCACCGATGGGTCGCGACCCAGCGGTTAAACAACCTCGGCTTCAGTCCGCACCGTCCAACGCCGGTCAGATTGTAACGCCGCGCACCTGCGAGCTATCGCAGGAACTGCACTGCGTCGCAATTCGCCCCGAAGACTGGACGTATCCGATCCCCGCACGGTGCTGACAATGTCGTGTTTACGTCCAGAGTCGCCCGCTGCGGTTTCCTCTATCCGCGGATAGATATCCAGATAGATGTTTATTATTACGGCGGAAGAAAAAAACACCCGCTGAGCTCTGCAAGCTCTTCGCAGGATTCCTGCATCGAGGCGACGGACACGCGAGGAATCCCGTTAGGCTGGGGTGGGGTTGCGCGGCCGACAGGACAGGCCGCTGCGTGGTCACGGCGGCGTCATGTTGGGCCCTCTGAGGAGCGCGGTGGCCCTCATCTGTCTCGTGTCGAGAGCGGTGGCCGTCCCCGTGAAGCAGGTGAGGCTCGGCGCACGAAACCCCGGACTAACCAGGGCCACCGCTTCTCTCCAGCCTCACTCACTGCGCTCGTGTGGTACGGGCAAGGCGCGTTCACCTACGTCTGTTGAGGCTGAGCAAGCGTCCAATTCTGGGTATACTCCACACAGCAAGAAGCCCCCGGTTTAGAATACCGTCTCGGGTGCCTTTCTGTGTGGAGTTTGCATGTTCTACCCGTGTCCGCGTGGGTTTTCGCCGGCCACTCCGGTTTCCTCCCACAGTCCAAAGACATGCTGCTGCTGGATAGGTTAATTGGCCTGCCGACTAAATTGCCCCCGGTGCCCTGTGATGGACTGGCGTCCAATTCTGGGTATACTCCTGCCTTGCGCCCTGTGTCTGCTGGGAAAGGCTCCGGCTCACCGCAACCCTGTACAGGATGAAGCGGTTTCTGAAAATGATGATGATGATCAAAACGTATTGGAGCTTGTAGTTGTTTAGTACAAGGATGTGCTTTGGAAATGTTACTCGGTTTAACGTTTGGGGTTGGCCATAACTTGTAAAATATACAAAGGCAGTGGTATTATTTGTTCCCGTTATTTCTCAACTCTGTGCAAAACAATTACGTGCAACAACATGCAAGCTTAAGTATTGAAAAAGAGTCAAGAATACTATGATATGATAAGTGTAAGTGACATGCATAGCAATAGGGTCATCAGTTTGGAATCTTGCTCCAACTGTAGCCCGAGCAATGATACTGCTAAAAGTTCAATTAAAATTTCGATTATAAAAATGAGCAAAAAGTCAGTGTGGGAAATCGCTTTATCGACCCGATATGGATGATCGGTTGAGTCCACCCCGAACTGGGATGTGAACTCGGGCCTTCCCATTGTGAATCGAGCGCCACTGTATCACCAATACAGATAACACTCCAATAACAATATACACAACTTTAATTGTAACCTTACTGCTGTCCTAGCCATATCACTCATCCTAGCCATATTTCTTACAGTATCACAAATATTTCAGTATACTTTTTTGCCCGGCGTGTGCCATCGCAGGCAGTCTCGAGCTGTGACCAGGAACCAGACCCGGGCACGACCCTAGCGGCGCACGGAGGGGCAGCGAACGGCTCGACGGTCGCCAAGACGGGAGCCCGCGCGGCCGCCCCTCCGCCGTGCCCCGTCGCCTGCTACTGCCCGCCCGACCACCCCGGAGCGGTCTACTGTGACGGCCGGGAACTTCACGATGCCCCGCGGATCCCCGAGCAAGCCCGGTGGGCCCGGCGCCTCGATTCCTGTTTATTGTCAGCAATTCGCATGTTTGTTGTGTCGCGGGAGAACCCGTAAAGAGGCTTGCAAGCTCACTGGGTATTCTTCTGCTGTGCCCGTGCGCCTCCCCGCCGTGCAGCTTCGTGTACTTACAGAACAACGAGATCGAGGCGTTGTCGGAGTGTGAGACGCGGGACGCGGGGCGCCTCCTCGGGCTCAACCTCGACGGCAACGTCCTCACGTCGCCCGCGCTCGCCCGCCTCGCGCTGCGCCCGCTCAGACACCTCCTGCAGCTGCACCTCGAGAGGAACCAGCTCACAGAGGTCAGCCAGGGTCGCTGAGGAGGGCGGCGGCGGAGGGGCGCGGAGGGTGATAGGAATTGCAAACTCCGCACGGAAAGGCACACGAGCCGAGAACCGAACCCGAGACCTTTCTCGCCGCGAGGCATCGGCGCGATTCCGCGATTCCCAACCGTTCGCCGCCTCGACCACGAGCTGACGAGGCCCGGATGTCCGCCGCAGGTGCCGCTGGGCCTCCCCGCGTCCCTGGAGAGCCTGCACCTGGCGTTCAACCGCATCGCGCTCGTGCCCGAGGGAGCGTTCGCCCGGATGCCGCGGCTGCGCTCGCTGGACCTGCGCGCGAACCGCCTGCAGGAGCTGCGCCGCGACGCCTTCTCCGGGCTCTCCGTCCTCCAGCACCTGAACCTGGCCGGGAACCGCCTGCGAGCCATGCCGCCCAAGGTGCCTCCTTCTGCCCCCCTGCTCCCCTGCCCGCCTGACCGCCTGCCCGCGCGTTAATGACCGGTACTGTTTATAACACGTGGCTGCACAGTGTTCGTTTCGTTTCGAAGGAATCCGTTCGTAGACAGAATGACCGAGAGGCGCGAGGAAACTGCAGAGCGGGCGGAGGCAGCAGACAGGGTCCAGGCAGCCGCGCGGTTAGCCGGCGCCTACCCGCCAGACATCGCATCCTGTATATTTACCAACCCAATAGGCCTATATTATGTATAGCATCGCTCACGAAAGCTTTCACGTTAAATATTTTGATGTTACCGGCCAATTAATTAGCGAGTGTTTGTAGTTGCGGGAGGATGACCGAATCGCCACCCAGAATGCGCCGCATCTCATCCCGTTTCGGAAAGAGAAGCTCGTAGGATCCGTCTCGCACCGTTTCACCGCTCGCGATGCGTCGCCGCGCGGACGCGACGCCCCCGATGTTTTTCCGCGCCTCTCCGCGTCCCCTGACTCGCCCCGTCCCGCCGCAGCCCCCTTCGCGGTTCCTCTACCAGCTCATCCTGAACGACAACGCCATCGAGTCGATAGCGGAGGATTACCTCGGCTCGTTCCCTCGCCTGGTGCTGCTCGACCTGGGAAAGAACGCTCTGGGGGCACGGCGAGACGGCGGCCGCGTCGACGCGAGCCCGAGCGCCGCCGCGAACGGGAGCGCGATCGGCGGCGGCGGCGGCGGTGAAGGCGGTGATGTCTGCGTCGGCGACACTCCCGGCGGGAGCGGGAACGCGAGCGACGTCGCCGACGAGGCCAGGAAAGCGATCGCGGTCATTACCGATGCCGGCAACAGCAGCTCGTGCAAAGACAAGGCCCGGTCCGGGGCTGCCGGAGGAGGCTCCGGGAACGAGCCACCGAGAGGGTTTTCGGAGCGAACGTTCCTGTCGCACTCCCTCGTCACGCTGCGCCTCTCGGCCAACCACCTGGAGCACGTGCCGGCGTTCCACAACAACCTGGTGCAGCTGCACCTGGATGAGAACGACATCGAAGGTGAGCGGGGGAGTCCCCGGGTGCGCTGGCGTCGCTGGGATGTCGCGCGGTGAAAGTATTCGGCGCCCGCGGCAACCGTGACTCCGATGACGGTAACCTTGACGCTCGCTGTGTAGGTCTCTGCACGGCTGGGCTGTACAGTATAGCTCTGTGAAGTGTTTTTAGTTTATACCGCGTGCCAGCAGATTCTTCGTTTAATTAACCCGATAAAAAAAAGTTCAAAGAACGTGGAGAAAAATGGCAGACATCATGCCGATGCTGGGCCTCCCCTGGGTCGACACAGCCTCAAATAAGCACCTGGTACAACGGTGTTAACATCGCCACTAGGGAGACAAAGGCGGCCGGGCGCGGTGCTGGCCAACCCACCCCGTCTCGTGCCATGCCGGGCTTCACAGGTGATCGCTAACAGCACTTGAGCGTACAGTGTGTTGAGGCTATACGGGGGATCTTTGTCTCTGTGGCGGTGTGTGTCGCTCCCGTCCGCAGACGTGAACGTGACCGCGATCTGCCGGCCTCAGGGGGGGGAGCCGCCGCGTCTCTCCTACTTCCGTCTGGACAAGAACCCCATCATGGAGTCGCCCCAGGCGCCCATCGCCCTGGGCAAGATCATGCACTGCTTCCCCTACCTGCAACCCATGCTGTAGCAAGCAACACGATTGCGTGTGTACCACTCAACAAAGATAGCAAAGATCCACCCCCCCGTATAGCCTTAACGGACTGCAGGGTCAAGTGCTGTTAGCGAGTGGCGTCTGCACAGCCGCCGATAGCTCGCATTCAGCCGAATGAGTGCGTGTGAAAATTACGCATTTCGCGAACGTTTAACTCTCGTGCAGATTAACACCTGAGGGGTTTAACTCGAAGGCTTTCATGACCAGTGTTATCCATGGTAAAGCTCTGTTTAAGGGTTTAGGTCATGTGAAACAATATGTAAGTGTTGTATACTCGTCATTGTGGTGAATCGACCCCCAATCTCTACTCACCGCTACCAACTAATCTGAAATTCAAAAACAATTCATGTTACGTTTTAAAGAGGATTGGAAAAAATAGACCACTGCAAAGTACGTTAATAGGACGAACCATCTGTGTCGCGTCACATTGCTGGGACGTGATTGTGTCTACGGATCTTTACCCTCACTGTAGAGAGAATTATCAACTATATTCATTACAATAATAATAATCTGAACTCGCACGTGGTATACTTCCCCATATAGCTCTTATGAACCAAAGACATTCCTGAGTAAATCATGGCACTAATAGAGTAGTTTCCATAGCAGTGTTGTAAATAATACTAGCACTCTTCTAATGACGATAAGTAAAAACAGTTTAACTAGCATCGCTTTATGATATTACCTAGTTCGCTTTAATTTTGGTAACTACAACGTTCCTTTGCTTGTTAACGTTTGTGTAAAAGCTAATTCGGATATCTGACAATAAACACTCGGCAGGAGCAACCAAAACACTACTTTGGAGGTGGATCTTGTTGTTGTAGTTGATGTGGTTGAGGATACGGTTGTGCTTCATGTGGCCACTTCATCTCAAAGCCAGACCAAAGACCGCTCAATGTGACCTCGTAACGCTGAACCGCAATCAGGCCATCCGTTGTGTTTCAGGCACCCAGGGCTTATTTGCGCGATCGACTCGGGAGTAAGCCACCCACCAGCCGCTCCAGGGTGCCGTGCGGTTGTTAGGCAACGCCGATTACTGAAGTATGGCACGTAAACGAATGGAGCTGACGCGGAGTTACGGTCAGCGCACCGGACATTCGATCCGTAGGTCGCCAGTTCGATTCCATCTCCCGCGCCGGCAGTTTAAACAACGGTGCGAGTTTCTTAAACCCTCCCGCACCCGCCACCGCCTTTGTCCAAACAGCGATGCCAATGGGTCGAACGCGTGGCCCAAAGCCGTGGGATTGTACGGATAAACTCCTTGACCCATCAGCGATGCAGGGACAGAAGCGGCCTGTAGGTAATGGTAGGACTGTAGAGACGGGACAATTGGCAAAACCCAGCTTCGACCGGCGATAATGTAGCCAAAGCTTGACATTTAAACCGGATGTCGCAAATTGTTGCTGTATTGGGATGAGGAGTTAACGGCTAAGTCCTGTTAGGGATTGTCGGCTCTGGAGGGAAATAGCCTTTAGAAACCGGCCCGAAGGAAAGCTTAGGGAGATCGCATGACGGTTCTAAAGTGACAATAGCAAACGAAGCTACCGTGCGGAGTATGCACGGCTGTGTGTAAACAGCATTGCATTATTAATTCATTGTCAGACATCGCTTAATCCTGTACAGGGTCGCGGGGGGTCAGAGCCTATACCGGCATACACAGGGGGCAATGCAGGGCTACACCCAGGATGAGACGCAAGTCCATCACAAGGCACCGGGGGGCAATTTAGTCATTGGGACATTTAACCTATGCAGCAGCATATCTTTGGACCGTGGGAGGAAACCGGGGTGCCCGGCGAAAACCCACGCGGACACGGGGAGAACGTGCAAACTCCACACAGGCAAGGCACCCGAGCCGGTATGGCATTATAATCCATCCATTTTCTAAACCGCTTGTCCTGGTGGCGGTCGCGGTGGCAGCAGTCCAAGGGATGTCTGGTCCACTCTCCTTGGCATTATAATAATTATGATAATTTCAATTTGCAACAGCGCGCAGCCACCACCGCTTCAATGCGTGCCCGCAAATCACGCCACTGGGATGGCGCACGGAACGACTCGGGAGGCACCGGCGGGCGGGCGGTACGACGCGACACTCCGTCATCCAGGCTGTACATACATTTTATTTCATTTTCGCGTAGCTCGGTCTCCGTCTCGCTGAGCTATCCGCGCGCCACCCTGGGCCGCACCTGCAGTACTGGAGCAGGGCAGCCAGGACCGTGTGTGTATATAAGAGTAAGTAAAATCCCTCCCGCGTTGCGTAACCCTCCCGGACGGCTCAGCGCGTCACCACGAGTGGTGACGTTGCTCTCGGTTGACCTCGCGACCGCGCAAAGCCCTGCGCCGCTATTGCACGAGACATTTTTGCGGACAGGACGATTGAGCCTTGACCCTTATATGCGTTTCCGCTCGCTGTTAACGATGGCGATACAGGTGCCACATATGCCACGACGTGTAGACACGGGTTAACACGACATCAAACACGGGTATCAGGCAAGACCACAGCCTCCTGCGGTAATAGTGCGGGAGGAGCTTCCATTGACTGGCATCGGCACCACACTTATTACTATATATGTAACGCTGTCACTGTGTGTGTGTGTGACTGTACTGTGTGGGCTATTGTATCATGAGCCGTATATTTCTATATATTTGTACTGCTAACACTGTGTGTCTGTGCTGTGTGGGATTTTGTATCATGAGCCATATATTTCTATTTATGCAGTTATCACTCTGTGTGTGTCTGTGTGCTGTGTGGGCTTTGCTGTGTGGGCTGTGACCACTGTGTGCGCTATTGCATCATGAGCCGTACATTTCTATATATTCAATGCTATAACTGTGTGTGTGTGCTGTGTGGGCTATTACGTGTCATGAGCCATCCCTCTCAAATCTTGAATATGGATTGCCTGTTGTAGTGTGAGATGTGTGAGAATTGCTCTTCCGACACGGCTATCCCTGCACGGCTATTCTCATCGCACTCTGAATTATTTTTCACTTCTACTGGCATTATTACTAATTTCTGTCCTGTCCATTACCGTGTGGTCCTGTTGACTTAATCATTATGATTAGGGTTTCATCCTTGCACAAATTAATACCGTCAATTCGCCGCGCTACCTTGCGATTTTAAATATTGTTTGCGTTGGTTAGTTGGAACGTTTGTTGAAATACAGCATCCAGAGCTTGCGAGCTCACTGGGTATTTTCTGCTCCAATAATAAACGTCTATCTCTATCCCGAAAGAACAGCTGCGGAGGGCAGCTGTCTGCTGGTGTCTGGGTCTTGAAGCACCCGTTTCACTTCTCTTCCCTTGCAATGCACCGGATGATGAACCAAGAGCAGTGACAAACGAACGTCAACATACATCAGCTGTGAGCCCACCGTGTGCAACTGCACTACCGTTACGACATCGCGCCCTTTGGTTTTATACAAAATCAGTGTACGGTAGAACGATGGTGCAAATAATGAACGCGGGTAGGGGCGGTGTGCAGTGCGTCAGCTGCGTTTGTGAACGATCACATTTTGAGCTGTGAGGACAGAAATTCGTGAATGTGGCACAGTGCAGGATACACGAAACCCGCTTCTGCCGTCGTGTATTAATCTGGCAGCAGCGCGGTTTCAGGGGTTCACGACACGAGTTGGAGACATGTGTAAAAATCACATCCCACGCCTGGAAGACCTTCCACGTGTCAATTTGCTTGTGGAGTAATTGCTTGAACATTTGAGTCAATTACAATGCATGCGGTAGTCTGTAGGGACTGGACAAAGAATTACATAGTTAAACATGCTTTGCGATATTGGTTTCACAGACCAGACGAGGGGCCAGATTCCCATCTTGATGAATTCTCAGGTATTTACCGAAAAACTGTCGCTACCACTTACAGATAAAAATCACTTAAGACGGCTTGTCAAGATGGGAATCTGGCCCAACCCAGAACACGGGCAACATCGGTACAAACCTGCCGCGTGGTTGGAACCGTTGACCCAACGTGGTGCAAAACGTTCCACGTTTCCCCGGAACATTATTTGACAAATGTAATAAGTATAACTCGTTTTATGAGTTAGGTCACGGCGATGACATCACAACCCCCCAAACCGGACCCTCCCTTTCCCGTGTTTCTCACCAGAACCTTTGTTCCTGATGAAGATGATTTCAACTATCAGCGAAACGTCGTATCTTCATTATAAATGTTGTGGGTTCGCTCTCCAACATTCCGGTGTGACGCTGAAGTAGTAAAGGATTGCCACGTTTTGTTCACGTAACAACCCCTTGCTAATTGGCTGTGTCGGGTGGAGGTGGGTTTACGAGATTTATTTTTTACGTGACCTAACTCGTAAAAAGAGCTATTTTATGGATAACATTGGTCACGAAAGTCACCGTGTTAAATTTGACAAATGCAATGTTTGTAAACTCAAACCGTGAATGCGTGTAAAACACCACAAGCTTCATCTCCTCCGGACAAATAAATGCATTCTATTGCTTTTGTCGGCATGCACGTTTCGTCACAGTACTGGTGTTTGGAGCAGCGGCACGGTGGTAACGGCACTGTGCTGTGAACCAGACGGACTAGGTTCAATTCCTTGCCGTGGCGAGCATTAGCAGCGATTTCTGATTCAGTCCTGAACCTCCCCGTTCAAAAACTTGCACAATTAACTAGAATGGTGCGTCACGGTACACTTTAGCCAAGCGGCTAACGATTCCCACCCCCTCCTTGATCCAATCAAATACCGGCCGGGTGCTGTGTGTGGAGCGCGTGCTCACCGTGTGTTCACCGTGTGCGGTGCGTGTTTAGTAAAGTGACGTATGTGTTCACTATGCGTTGACTGGCCGCTCACTGCGAGTAGCGTGTGTGTTGACTGTGCGTGGTGTGTGTGGTGCATTTGCTCACTGTGGTGTATATCCGATGTGCGGTTGTGCTCACTGTGAGTGGTGTGTGTGTGTGTGTGCTCACTGTGTGTGTGTTTACCGCGTGTGGTGGGTGTGCTCATGGTGAGGGGCGTGCGTGCTCACCATGTTGTGTGTGCGATACATGCGTTCATAGTGTGCTCACCGTGTATGCTGTGTGCTCCCTTCGCGTGTGCGCGTGTGCCATACTCTCCCTGCGCGTGTTGCGTGCTGCGCGTGTGCTGTGCTCCGTGCGCGCGCGAGCTTCCCCATCCTTCCCCCGTTCGCCCGCCTCCCCGCCATCAATCATCGCTGCCGATGACGGCCGGAGAGTTGTCGGAGCGGGTGATGGGCACGGCGCGCTCCGCGGGGCCACCCCCGGGCGGGTGGAGCGGCGCCCGGACGCTCAGCACGCCGTCCGGGGACAGCGCAGCCGCCACGGCGCCCGCGTCGGCGCTCGTCGGGAGCCGGTAGCGGCGGCGGAACTCGCGGGAGATGTACCCGTGCTCGTCCTGGAGACCACAGACACCGGACGAGCGGACAGGTGTGCGCGGGGGGCAGGGCGCGTCGCAGCCGCGGGTGTTGCAGGAAAATGTGGGGGGGATGGAATCGTGTTTCCGTGAATGTGCGGGTGGCGCAACGGATAATAATAGTCTTCTTCTTTTCGATTCTTCGAAGCGTGAAACATGTGATATGAGACTACCTCAGGAAAAAGTGGGGGAGATGGAATCATGTTTCTGTGATAGTGCGGGTGTCGCACTTTCACAGACTTGCGAGCTCTTTACGGGATTCCTGCATTGACACAACAAGCATGCGAATTGACAAAAATAAATAAGAATAAATATATCAAATTAACCTACATAAGTAGGACGCAGTGTCTGGTGCCATGGCGCCGGCTAACCGTGTGGCTGCCTTCCCCCCCCCCCCACCTCTATGCGCTTTCTGCAGTGCGTTGGGGCGTCTGGGTTCAAGGCGCTGTATAAACGTAACGCCTGATGATTTACTGATGTAGGTTTTCACGGCTCGATTCGTGACGGTTGCTCTTCAGAGCTGTTCTTTCGGGATAGCCGTGTCACTGAGCGATCTCCCTCGTAACATTTCGTCTCCCACGCCCGATGATGCCTCCACAGTCGTTTCAGAATGTAGTCATGTATACAAGAATGCTTGTTTGCTGCTTGGTGCTCTATTAAAATTAATTCATTAAATCTAAGATTACAAATGCAGTACATTATTGCAACATTAATTTGGAGGATTCAGTGCCTTTTAATCAGTGTTTTGGGGGTTATCATTGAATTTTGCCTGGGGCCCCAGCATCACAAAGACGGCCGCTGGGGAGGAGGGGAGGTTGTGGGTGGTAGACGGTGACATGGCGATGACACGCTCAGCTACAATTATATACAATTACAAATGTACTGGCTTTGGTCTTCAACCGGTGCACTGAAGCCTCTCTAATAACGTCACGAAATATTCTTATTCTGTCTTTGTTTAGACAAGAACATCCATCACCAGGCCGATGCACACGTCTCCTAAATGGAAAATGAAACACAAGCCACGGTAGTGTGATTGTGGCCGTGCAAGCCAAACTGTGGAACGTATTGTTAACGCATACTGAGGCACATAAAGATGCATAGACTCATCGAGGTACATAAAAACTCAGAGATACAGAGACCCGTAGAGATACTTTAAAGACATGCCACGGTTGCGTGATTGCGGCCATGCAAGCCAGACTTTGGAACGTATCGAAAACCAATGGAGAGACACATAGAGATCCATAGAGACTGATAGAGGTACATAGACACTCAGAGGTACAAAGAGACTCGTAGAAATACTTTAAAGACCAGCCATGGCAGTGTGGCCATGCATCCATCCATTATCAGAAACCGCTTAATCCTGTACAGAGTGTACAGGGTCGCGGTGAGCCGGAGCCTATGCAAGCCAAACTGTGGAATGTATCGTAAGGCCACAGAGAGACACATATAGATACATAGAGACTCCAGAGATACGTAGAGACTCACAGAGAGACTTTAAAGACACGTCACGGTCGTGCGATTCTGGCCATGCAACCCAATCTATGGAGGCCCGTCCCGCCTTGACGTACCTGTCGCTCCTCGTGCTTGGCGTTCACTTCGATGAAGTCGTCCACCACCTTGACGCTCAGCTCCTCCGGCGCGAAGTGCTTCACGTCGAGGTGCACGGCGAACTGGTCCTGGTCCAGCCGCATCTGCGAGCGACGGCACGCGGTCAGCGCGCCGCCTCTCGGCACCCGACGGGCTGATCATCGCAACGGCGGTCCCGTTCTCGGGTCTAGCTGGTTAGACTATACGCACCTTTTTTTGCAAGTGTTCAAATAATGTAAAATATAGGAGGTTTTACATTTTCTGGCAATGAGAGAAGCTTGCAAACGGTAACGTTTGCAAAAAAAAGGTGTCCATTTGGTGTTTTAAGATGTTAACACTTCTCTTATTGCCAGGAAAGGTGAAACCTTGTGTAACTTACGCCAATTAATTGTTTACGCTAGTGACTCGCGATTTATAGTTTTAAGCGCCAGATAGCGTTAGTACGCTGTGTCGTAGACCCCCTCCTCTAACTGAAAGACACGATTAATATAATTGTATTGATGTCGGTTTTCACGGCTCGATTCATGGTGGTTGCCCTTCAGCTCCGAATATATGACTGTCATCAAAAGGTGTGTTCCGCGTGAAGGCGTGGAACTTTCACTCGAGGAAGAAGTGTTTATTTTTTGTTTGCGGTCACCTCAGAGAGGCCGCTCCTCAGACGCGCCTCCGGGTTGTCTTTGCCGTCATCGCCCCCAGGCGAGGACACCTGGAGGGGAGGTCACCGCAGAGTTGGGGTCAATCCCGGTGACCCCTGAGCGCGCGTCAAACCTCCGACGAGCAGCCTGAGATGACCGTCCACTCCCCCGTGAGGATGCGGCGCGTTCCAAACCCACGCCGACACGGGGAGAACGTACAAACGTACAAACTCCACGCGGAAAGGCGCCCGAGGCCGCGGAATCGAACCTCTTCGGGCAAAACCATTCTGTCTGTCGACCGCAAACACAACCCGGGTCCATTATCCACTCACACGAACCCTCCCCGCGTCTCTATCTCTGACCAGACCGCCCGGGGCTCCCTTTCACTTATAATTCCTGCTCAGTATCTGTGTTCACAGAGACACGGGCTCTTCTCTCGCCCATCCGTGTTCCCAGATCACCCGGGCGCGCTCCGCGCAACGCCATCGCAACTCCGGATGTAACCAATGATAATCGCACACTGCTCACGATTTCATATAAGTGCTCGTCCATCCATCCATCCTGTTGTCTCCCCGTTGTTGTTGATTTTCCGTTCTCTGTCGTTGTTGCATATCGTTCTCTCCGCAGCCCTGTGCAGCGCTTTGTGACCCTCGGGTGAAAGGCGCTCTATAAATGCTATTATTATTATTATCCTTTGTCAGAAACCGCTTAATCCTGTACGGGGTTGCGGTGAGCCGGAGCCTATCCCGGTAGACACAGGGGGCAAGGCACGGCTATACCCATGATGGGACGCCAGTCCATCACAGGACACCGGGGGCAATTTAGTCCGCAGGCCAATTCACGTATGCAGCAGCATGTATTTGGACTGTGGGAGGAAACTGGAGTGCCCGGCGACAACCCAGGCGGATACGGGGAGAACATGCAAACTCCACACAGAATTTCACCCGAGCCGGGATTCGAACCCGGGATATATTTTCTGTAAGGCTGCTGTGCAGCGTTACTCACCGCCCCGATATAGCGCTCGTGTTATTTAAAAAATATTTACAATTCGCCTATCGTCGCCTTGGTTTTGTGAAATACTTGTTGTTACGAACCGTTGGTACACTAGCCTTGGGATCAGTACCTGCCTTAAAAAAAAAACACGCGGAACGTTTATCGATAGGTTTGCCGATTCAACTATCGCCTGATATTTGTCCCATTTCCTGCTCCGTGCACACGGGGCGGGGGGTATTTTCCATGGCCGTGGCTACGCCCATGTGTGAGCGGTTTCCCTCCGGAGCCATTCATTTTCTCCATTCATTAGGCGGGGCGCAATGCCTCTACTCTACCGCCGCATTGATATCAACGGGACCAACAATGAGGACGAATAGCATCGCGCTCGCGTTTATCAATCCGCCCCGCCTCGCCCGCGGATTAGCAACGGAAATAAATCTCCGGTTGAGCTGCATCAGCCCGATTCCCCCTCGCACGTACAGGGCTGGCACAGGCCGGCAACGGTGCCAGAGCTGCGAGCTATAAATTACACGAGGCGCGCAGCTGAATTCAGCACCGGGGACAGCGCCCACCCCCCGGGGAGACAGCACGGGTCGCGATTTGTATTAAACGCAACACGACCGGAACGCCGCAAGTGGCATCCCTGATATATTTCTTCCACAGGTGCCGCTGCTGCAATGCCTACGTTCGCGGCCCTTGTGCAGCGCTTTGCGACCCTCGGGTGAAAGGCGCTATATAAAACGCTATTATTATTACCTACCCCACCACCGTTAGTCTGCAGTCTGCAGTCCTGCCGCCCCGCTACAACCTATCTCCCTACCCGGCAAAGACAACGATCCCCCGTATAGCCTCAACAGACTGTACGATCAAGTGCCGCTAGCGAGCAAACTGTGAAGACCGCTCACGGCGCGCGACTGGGTAGGTGGCCAGGACCACACCCGGCCGCCTTTGTCTCCCTAGTGGCAACGTTCACACGCGGCGACAGTTCACTCATTCGAGGCTGAGTCGACCCAGCGGAGGCGCGGAATCCGGTGCAGAAAATCGTTGCCGGTGTTGGCCGCGAGCGTGATTTGAACTCGGGGCGCCGGCGTCTGCTCTCCCTATGGCCGCCGCCTCCTCCCCGCGGGCTCTGTGGCGGCCGTCACGGCACACGAGGGGATGGGTGGCTAGCACCACGCCCGGCCGCCTTTGTCTCCCTGGCGGCATTTTTTTTTTTTACACATCGCACCAGGTACTCATTTAAGGCTGAGTCGACCGCCCAGGGGGAGGCCCGGGACCGGTTCAGAAAATCGTCACCGGCGTTGGGCCGTGAGCGGGATTCGAACTCGGTACGGCACGTGCGTAACCCCGGCGCGCTGACCGCCGACGGCAGACAGACAGATGCTTATTATCACAGCGGGTGGGAAAATAAAATACCCAGCGAGCGTGCAAGCTCTTCACGGTCATTCCTGCATTGACGCACCAAAAACAACGCGAATTGACAGTGAGTGGGGGGGGCGGGGGTCTCTCAACTCACGTCGCCGCGCGTCCCCGGCCAGCCAGGTTCGCGCCAGTAGAGGGGCGAGAATATGGAACCCAGGGTCCCCGGCAGGGCGCACGCGTCCCTGGGCAGCAAGCCTTCGCCGAAGTGCTGGTCGAATACCCTCGCTGGGAAGAAGAGCGGCGACCCGAACGGGTGACGCAGCCACGGGTGTTGAATGTCGATGTCCATGGCGCTGGTGCGGCAGCTGTGGGATTCGTGGTGCTGCTCCGTGCCTGCGAACTGCCCGCTTCCTCTCTCGCTCGCTCGCTCCCTCTCCGCTACCTCGCTCTGTTCGCTCCCACCCGGCGGTCTGCACTCTCCCTATCTCTCTATTTTTTTTTCCTCCACTCTGCTTCTCCTCCGCCGCTCTCCCCCGCTCTGTCCGCCCTCGCCGCCTCTATACAATAGCCGTCGCTTCTCTCCCACCTCCTGCTCGCTCTCTCTCTCTCTCTGCTGCTGTGTCTGCTGTCTAGCCCAGTGGCGAAACGCGGGCGGGGCCACCGGGGCGCTTGCCCCGGGCGCAAAATTCTTAGCGGGCGCAACATTTCGAAAATGAAAAAAAATTGCGCAGAAAATTTAAAACAATACAAACGTATCAGAGATCTACAATGAGCCAAGAAAGACTGAGTAAGCTAGCTATACTGTTAATTGATAGAGATTTCAATGCATATTTCAA
>JAZEWU010000050.1:3616395-3629918 GCA_036362915.1 Geotria australis | reverse complement strand
TATGTGCGCGTTATAAATGTAAAATTATTAATATTAGTCCCGCATGCAGAGCTTGCGATCTCACTGGGTATTTTCTTCCGTAATAATAAACACACATCTACCTTTGCAATGCGGGAAGAAACCGGAGTACTTGGCGAAAACCCACGCGGACACGGGGAGAAAATGCAAACTCCACGCAGAAAGGCACCCGACCTGGGAATTGAACAGAAGAGTATTCTTACTGTGAAGCGACTGACTCGCGACGCCACCGTGCCGTCCTGGAAATTTCAGGGTGTGTTATATAATGCGATACCCCAGCGCATTACCTGCCTGTAGCCACATGGTGTCAGATACCGGGTTACGCTTCATGGTGGTCCAGATGTCTTGTGACCCTCTAACGTGGGAGGCGAAACGTCGCCAGGCAGAGATGGAGATCGCTCAGTGACACGGCTATCGCGAAAGAACAGCTGTGAAGAGCAACCGCCATGAATCGAGCCGTGAAAACCTCAATCAGTACCTCATTTAATCATTCATTCATTCATTTTCAGAAACCGCTTAATCCTATACAGAGTCGCGGTGAGCCGGAGCCTTCGGCAACAGAGATTGACCGGAAGGGTGGGACGCGGCGCGAGACAGAGACCCGAACTGAGAGAATCGGCCGCGTTCGTGTCCGCAGCAGCAGATAAGGACTGTCTCGGTAGTAACACAATGCGGACTGTAGGTGTGATGAGCCGACATCGTTTCCAGCACGCTGAGACGGAACACAGACACGAAACGAAAGCGGAAGTAAAATGTTATAAGGTAAAAAAAACTCTTGCGCGCCGGCAAAAGTTATGTGTCTGTTGAGCGTCGCGATCGCTATTGTGTTAATGTGCGCCGGCAAAAGTTTAGTGTGTGTTGAGTGATGCGCTCGGTATTGCGTAAATGCGTGCCGGTAAAAGTTACTGCACGTGATTGAGTAACTGTGAGAGCGCGCGCTGTGGAAACGCCGTGAGGTCCTGCAGTGAGGGAGCGCTTGGGCGCGTGGGTGATGGTGCGTATGCAGTGAGCGCGCTGTGAGAACGCTGTGTGAGCGTGTGCGCGCGGAGAGAGCATGCTGTCAGTACGTGCAGTGAGCGTGCTGTGGGAACGCTGTGTGAGCCTGTGCGCGCGCAAATGTTAAATGCGCGCCGGCAATAGGTCTCTGTCGGTGCGGAATTGTGTGCGCGGATGTTTGGTTAATCGCCGCGATCGAAATTGGTTAAATATGCGCCGGAAAAAAAAGAGAGTTTTAAGCGGATATGAGCATCGTGATTAGTATTGTGGGCGGCACGGTGGCGTAGTGGGTAGCGCTTCCGCCTCACAGCAAGAAGGTCCCGGGTTCGAATCTCGGCTCGGGGTGCCTTTCTGTGTGGAGTTTGCATGTTCTCCCCGTGTCCGCGTGGGTTTTCGCCGGGCACTCCGGTTTCCTCCCACCGTCCAAAGACATGCTGCCAGGTTAATTGGCGTACGGACTAAATTTCCCCAGGCGCCCTGCGATGGACTGGCGTCCCATCCTTGGTGTTCCCCTGCCTTGCGCCCTGTGTCTGCCGGGATAGGCTCCGGCTCACCGCGACCCTGTACAGGATTAAGCGTTTTCTGACAATGGATGGATGTGTTTTATGTTCTGAATTTTTGCAGCGTTTGTTCCTAAATTTAAAGATAAACCCATTCAAATGTGTTCTTTTTCCGTTTCCTCCGGCGATACAGTGAATACATATTTCCCCGTAAATAAAAATGTAAAAAAATAATTTGAAACAAAGTTGCTTTTTGTTCCTATAATCCACACTGGACAACTAATCTCTAAAATAAAACGATATTTACATAAAAATAAACAAATCGTTGTAAAGGTTCGCACACTTACAGCAGAGGGCGACTGGTCACGCTGCTGTGTGGTCATAGTGGAGCAACGCGGACACCCAGAATAATCAACCCCTCGTTCGAGACCCAAACAACACACCTCGTGGCTTTGACATTCCACCTCGAAGACACTGGGGGAGCCATCATTCGCATCAACACGTAAACGGGCACACGCTCACAAATGTAAATTTAAAATTGCCACCGTGGAACTGTGGCCATGCCACCCAAACTATGAACCCATACAGAAAACACACATAGCCCCACAGAGTCCCATTAAAGACAAACCACAGTAAGAGGACAATTGTAACCACACAACCCAAACAACAGTATGGACCAGAGTGAAACCACTTTACTGTGCACTCCTGCAAGAGAGATGCAGGAGAAACAGTAAAACCACGCGAACTCTACTGAAGCCCTCTCATCGTGACAACCAGCAAAGCTCGACAATGTGAGTTGAATTCCCGAGCGTGGGGTCCAAAGGAGAGGTCACGGGACAGACCCAGGTGCCATGGACTAATCGCTGTGCCAGGCTAGGTGCAGGAGGAGGTCATGGGACAGACCCAGGTGTCGTGGAATCCCGTAAAGAGGTTGCGAGCTCACTGGGTATTTTCTGCGGTAATAATAAACTTCCATGGGCTGATGGCGGCACGGAGGCTACTGTTGTCACTCGGCGTGTTGCTTGTGTGCTGGTTAATTGGCCTCCGGACTAAATTGCCCTGGTGCCTTGTGATGGACTGGCGTCAAATCCTCGGTACAGTATAGCCCTACCTTGTGCCCTGTGTCTGCCGGGATAGGCTCTGGCCGACCGCGACCCTTTACAAGATTAAGCGGTTTCTGGCAATGAATGAATGATCTTGCTGGTAACTTCCAGCTGTAATTGTTGTCCTCGTTTGTGGGCCTAACGTGTGCTATTGCATATTTTAGCCAAGCTACGTGCTTTGCTTTGACGGTGTGCGGCAGGTGTGTGCGGCACCCTTCTGGGTCCCTCTTTGACGCCGCGGGATGACCCGTAGCTCCCTTGATGCCGTGAGCGGCGCTGGCCGGGGAACCCTCCCTACTATCCCCCTCTCTCCTCGTACTCCGGGTCAGAGGGAAATACGGGCACAGGGCATGGGTCAGTTCCGTCGGTCAGTTCCGCCGGTGTGTTTCGGACGAGGCCCTCCGAGCGAGACGGCGCTCCGAAACGCGGCGAGCGAGTCACGTGGGGAGGGAGGGTTTACGGCATAGAACACGGACGGGGGGCGGTTTATTACACGGCTAATAAACAGAGCTGCCTACAAGGGGAATGGAGCCAGCGGTCCTCAATAACCGCGTTAGGCACGCCGCTGGTGAGCGGAACTCGCACGCGGCATTTAAAATGACATTTAACGCCGGCGCGCGTTCACAATTGCATTTCCGCCTGTAAATTAACAGTCTTTCCAAGAAGCGTTTATCTCAAGCTCCGGTCGCGCGGCCCGCGTTGCTGTGGAGCGGAACCTGGTGCAACAAGGCACGGTCGTCAGCGAACCACTCGGGGGGCACCCAGACGGTGACCTTCATCGCCAGTGGCCCCCCAAGCTGGTGACCCCTTCCCCCCGCCTCCGAGCTGTAATCCCGTGAAGAGCTTGCAAGCTCACTGGGTATGTTCTGCTGTAATAATAAACATCTATATATCTGGTGCCCCCCTCCCCGCGCCGGTGTTCCTCAATGTTGTCCTGTTTGGCTATATAGTAATAATCTTCTTTCCTGTGTTCAGTTCCTGGCTCGTTGAATGTTCTCCCTCCGTGTCCGCGTGGGTTTTCACCGGGCACTCTGGTTTCATTCCATGGTACAAAGACGTGCTGCTGCATAGGTTAATTGGCCTGCTGACTAAATTGCCCCCGGTGTCCTGTGATGGGCTGGCGTCTCATCAGCGATTTGTGACCCTCGGGTGAAAGGCGCTCTATAAATGCTATTATTATCATCATCATCATCGGTACAACCTTGCCTTGCGCAGCAATGGGCCGCGAGGGACGGTGGCGGCGTGATGAACCCTTCATCCAGCAGTTATAGAGATATATAGATGTTTATTATTACAGCAGAAAAATACCCAGTGAGCTTGCAAGCTCTTTACGGGATTCCCGTGATGCAACAAATGGCCAGTGACGGTGATGAGTTACAAACACAATTTAAAAAAGGTGATTTTGTTTTTATCCGTGTCCATACGCTGTCCCATTTGGTAGACGGTGTTATGAATTGCTCGCTACTGGCACACTGGGTCTTGCACTGCAATTACAGGATTGCCCATCAGCTGAAAAGGAATTGCTGAAATAGCTCAGCCGAGTCAATGGGGCTTAAAGTCAATTCCAGAATTGCCTATCAAATGAATGGTGCTTCAACTCAAATTGTGGAATTGCTTATCAATTGAGGGCAAATTCCACCTCGGCTTGCGAAGTCAATGGGGCTTTGAGGTAATTGGGAAACGGCAACACGTAGATTAGTTCAGGATCACGGTATCGCAAGCAGGTATTGATGGCTACATTGGGAGCCGTAGCAGATGGCTGTTTGTAGTCGTGCGGTGGCTCGGTGGTTAGCTCGCTGGGCTACAAACCTGGCGACCCGAGTTCGAATCCCGCTCACGGCTATCACCAGTGACGATTTTCTGTACCGGTCCTGGGTCTCCCCTAGGTCGACTGAGCCTCAAATTAGTACCTAGTGCGATGTGTAAACATTGCCGCTAAGGAGACAAAGGCGGCCGGGCGTGATGCTGGTCACCCACCGCCTCGTGCGCTGTGTAATAATAATAATAATTCAATTTATATAGCGCCTTTCACCCGAGGGTCACAAAGCGCTGCACAAGGGCCGCGAAGAGGACGGCATGTCAACAACGAAAGACCTTCATAGGTGCTACTCGCTAACAGCACTTGACCCAACAGCCTCTTAAGGCTGTAGGGGGCTCTTTGGTGCGTTCGGGGAGCACTGGTGGCGGCGTGGTGTGCGGTGGTGCCGCGCCGAGCAGTCCCGTGACCCGCGGTGACGAACTGATGTCTTCCACGGTTTGGCCAGACATCCAGGTCCTTAGAGCTCGTGGTCTGGATAAGGCTGAGAGCTGTTTGCACTGCACGTGTCTGCGTGTTGTTAAATCGTATTCGCTCGTTACGCTGTTACACGTTTTCACACAATAGCTCTGGCCGCTCGTCTATGAAACATGCCCTCTGGCAGTGTTATTGACGGATGTGTTGGCTTGGTATAATTACCAAGGCAACACCTTAGTTTTTGTACAAACAATGCCGTTATTGTACCGCAATGACTCCTCTCTTAGCTAAACAACAAAAAACATTTACACACAGCATTGCACATAATTGATCAAATAAGCAAATAAAAATACAGTTACACATTGCGATGGGAAAAAAACACTTTATAGGTAGCTTATTCAACATTGAGAGGGAACAAGTGCAACATTGGCAATATTTCAAACACACATCAAGCAATTGGTCGCTTAGCGCTGGGATACGTCCTCTTAAGGGACAAATCAAATTACTAATGGGATTGTTTAGTGGAGTAAATTAGTGATTGGACCGAGACGACCATCAGCTCGCTTAGCATGAGAGCACGCTGTAATTACGGGTGATCAAAACCCGGGATTGAACCCGGGGTCTCGGCGATGCTGAGCCCGCTGGTCTGACAGCCATTATGAACCCAGTGAGCCAGCTGGAACGAATCATTACCTTAATTGTCGCAGAAGCTCAGTCGGCACTTGCGGTTTGAACTCGCTCGACAACAATATGTTTTATTCATTTTGCGATTGATTTTTGTTGTGGTGCTGGAGCGGCGCGCGCGTGCCTACTCGCGGGCCCATCAATATCTTGCCGGGTAATGAAGGGAGGTCATTATAAAGCTTAGGCCGATCATTTTTAATTGGTTTCCGTAATTCTCTTAAGCGCCGGTTATGTATGCACGAGGAGGGGGTGGGGGAGGGTGTCTAATTGTCTAATTGATGTGCAGCCACTTGTTTTCAATACAGATCTCATTTTTAGAAAGATTTATGGCTTCAAGTCACTGAGCCCACGTCCTCGAACATTTGATTCGCGTTGTGTTGATAAGCTGGGCACATCGGTCCAGGGAATGAGCCTCGTGCGCCTTTCCGTCCCAGATGGCGTTGCTCGCACACATTAAACGGAGGCTTTGCTGATTTTGAACCTGTTTATAACGATGACATTAATTTTGTTATCAGCAGCAGAGGCCGAGATGAAAAACAACGATGTCCAGAGGCTGACCATCGTGCTTCGAAGAATCGCAAAGAAGAAGAAGACTGTAATAATGCAATATTTAACGCGGCACGGTGGCGCGGTGAGTGGCAGCGCTTTGTGACCCTCGGGTGAAAGGCGCTCTATAAATGGTATTATTATTATAGAGTTCCGAACTGAAATCAAAAACAAGTGGCGCTGTCCGTGGTGCTGAATCCCCGGTGTTCGTCCCCGAGGTGTGGGAGAACGTGTGAACTATCGGTGACCTGAACGGGACTCGAAGCCGGACATCTTCGTCTGAAGCGTCTTGGCACCGCGCCTGGGCCGAGACTCGGGACCGGTCCTCGCTCCTCCGCCCGCCATGTGCCAGAAACCTGCGGTTCGAGTCCGAGGACAGACGCATCTGCTTTGCTTTGTGCAAGCCGAGCTGCCGAGGCGAACTGCGAGGGGGAAACACGCTATCCCGTACACACGGAGCAGGTGGACTGCACGTTGTTGCTGTAGCGGCCTCTCGTGGCGAGCCAGGGTATTGGCTCCGCCTGGACGCCCACCGTGGATGGAGTTTCTCAACAGCGGTGTGGGGCGGCACGGTGGCGTAGCGGTGAGTAGCGCTGCCGCCTCAAAGCAAGAAGGCCCCGAGTTCGAATCCCCGGCTCGGGGGCCTTTCTGTGTGGTGTTTACATGTTCCTCCCCGTGTCCGCGTGGGTTTCCGCCGGGCACTCCGGTTTCCTCCCACCGTCCAAAGACATGCTGCTGAATAGGTTAATTGGCCTGCGGACTAAATTGCCCCCGGTGCCCTGTGATGGACTGGCGTCCCATTCTGGGTATAGCCCTGCCTTGCGCCATGTGTCTGTTGGGATAGGCTCCGGCTCACCGCGACCCAGTATGGGATTAAGCGGTTTCTGATAATGGATGGATGGATGAAACAGCGGTGGCCGGCGTGCGATCCACCTGTAAGGACCGACGTCGACTCTCTTGTCAGGATGAGCCGTCGGGTCTTTTACCACGTTCCCGGGCGTCAATTCGAACGCCACGGACACGAGAGCACACGTTGGTTGGTGTGACTCAGGAGCCGCCGACGCACCCCCCTCCCACACAGATGAAGTTCGAAGCGCGGACTTCCAAAGCAGATTGTCGTTTAATTCACCAGCAAGACTTCTCAACATGAACAGCAGTCCGTCACTATGACCGCTCAAGCTTGCTATCACCAAGCTCCCCGCTCACAGGCACGCTGTTTAGTTACAAGCCAGCAGTGGAGCGCAGCAGCGCGCGGCCCATGCCAGCTCCCCAGCTCACACACTGGTTGGGCTGTGCCAGGCACGCCCCGGGACACGCTGGCCGCCGGGACGCACCCCGTTCTCTGAACCTCTCACAGAACCTCGTTCAGGACCTCTCCTCTCCAACGCTTCCCTAGCCGTACCTGGGCGTCCGGCTTTTATGCTGCAAGGCTCTGACGTCAGCTCTGAGATCACCCCTCCCCTGATGTCAATGATTTACGCCTCCAAACTATGTTTAGCCACTATAATCCCTTACACAATAGAGAAAGCAGCGGGGATTCTACGAGTAAACATTAGGTCACCCTAAGTGTTCCTGAACACAATGAGGGTGGGAGGGAAAGAGTCCCCCATTCCGCCTTTGGCCCCCTCCCTTCTTGACTAGACTGTGGGCTTGCCCAGGCTTGACATGGTTTCCTCATTATATCATTCTCCTTAGGGCGGGGGATTGATGCGGTCACTTCGCCCACCAGCCTCTGATCACATGTGGGTCATTACACACCAACCAGAGCTGCTGCCTGCACACTCCTGCTGGCGACACAGTGCAGGATCACAGGCCAAGTGCAGGACCGCTGTCGCCAATCCCGCATGGCCCATCATCGCTGCTCCTGCAGCCTCCGTGTCACCTCCGTGTCACCTCGTGCGGCACAGGAAGTGACCTCAGCATCGCTCCATCTCCGCGTCACCGTTGCCTCAATGATCCATCACCCGTCTTGAGACGCGCCTGACAGCCCCCGGCCATTAATGCCTCCTGATTGTTAGGTTGATGTCTGGGCTGTGTGTCCCCTGAGCCACGCGTCCCACCGTCTGTCTCCGTGCCTCTGTTTCCGCTCCGACCACCTGACATCGACAATTCTCGGTGCACGCTTCAGATGGTGTTCCACGTTGTGTTTGTTGTTGTGTCAGCGAGGCCGAGCTGAAAGACAACAATGTCCAGAAGCTGACCATGGTGCTTCTAAGAATCGGAAAGAAGAAGAAGTGCAGCAATCCTGTAATGACCTGCGTGTGGTCAGGGGGTTGTGGACGAGGTGGTGGACGAAGTGGGGAAAAGCCGGGCAGGTTTCGACTGTTCCCTGATGGCGCCAATAAGGGAGGGACGAGTAGAAGGGGCCGGGCGAGTTTTGACTTGCCCCCCTGTGTTGTGTTGATTCAGGAGAACCCCTGGAGCGTGCGCTATTGTGTGTAGATTAGTGGAGGCTAAATTGGGAATGCAGAAGATGAATCATGGGGTGGGGTCCGAGTTGACGTCACAGTTTCTTTAGCATAAAACAGTGCCACGGAGAGCCGGAGGGGGTCAGTCTGCTTGGGAGAGGGGAAGAGACGGTTGTTCTGTGAGACGGTCCACCGCGCCGGGCCGCGCAGCGGGCGCGGCCCGCGGCGTGCCTGACGCGGCTCAGCCGGTGTTCATGTGAGCTGTGAGAGAGCGACCTGAACAGCCGGTGTGCGCTGGGGTGAAACGTCTCTCCCTGCGTTGGTGTATATTGAACGACACTGCTTTGGTGAATTAAAACGACTCGCTCTACCTCTTGAAACTCCGCGCCTCGACCGTCATCTGTGTGCGAGAGGGGGGGCGCCGGTGGCTCCTGGGCCGCACCAGCCACCGTGTGCTCTTGTGTCCGTGGCGTTCGACTTACGCCATAGAACGTGGTACAGGACCCGACGGCTCATCCTGACAAGAGAGTCGACGTCGGTCCTCCACAATCCCGTTAAGAGCTTGCAAGCTCACTGGGTATTTTTCTGCTGTAATAATAAACATCTGTACCAATCTGTATCTTTCCGGTGCTACGTGCCATCAACCCGCGTTAGAGGTGACCCGCGTGCACGGATTGAAAACTTCCATATGCAGTGGTGTACAGTACACGTATACACACTCAGCGCACACATACGAACACACATATCTCATATTCATATACAGTACATGCATTAAGACATCCATTGTCCATTGTCAGAAACCGCTTAAACCTGTACAGGGTCGCCGTGAGCCGGAGCCTATTCCGACAGCCACAGGGTGCTAGGCAGGACTATACCCAGGATAGGACGCCAGTCCATCCCAGGGCACCGGGGTCAATTTAGTCCGCAGGGCAATTAACATTCGGAAAATGATCCCAAAACTGCCTGGAACAGATTTTTGGGCCAGTGTTCCTACCGAGCACCTATCAAGGCCGACACGGCACAACAGAGGGTCGGTTGTTGCCAACATGATTCCCGGCCGCCTTTGTCTCCCTAGTTCTGATTTTTTCCACCACACTAGACGCCGCTCGTTTGATGCTGAGTCAACCTATGAAGGTCGGCGGCGGCGGCGGCATTGGAGCAGTTCTGAAATCTGCCGCCACTGATGTTCGTCTGTGGCCGGGAGCCTCAGTGGGCGGCACGGCGGCACGGTGGCGCAGTGGTAACATCTGCGCCTCCTCACAGAAAGAATGGTCTTGCTCGAGGCGGTTCGATTCCCGCCTTGGACGCCTTTCTGTATGGAATTTGTGTGTTCTCCCCCCGTTCTGCGTGGGTTTCCTGCGGGTTCTCCGATTTACTCCCACAACTTAAAAAAAAAACACGTATTAATTGACTGGCCGATAACATCATAATATATAAGAAGCAGCGTATAGCTATATGTTGGCGCCGGCAATCCACCTCTCTGCGCTTTCCTCGCTACGCCTCTGAGTCATTCTCTCGTCGAATGAATACCTTCGACATTTAATGAATGTGCCACGCGCTATACATTTACAATTCTTATGTATTAGGGGTTCGTTATGGCAGTGCGATGCTAACCACTGCGCCACCGCTCCCCACACACACAGTGTGCTCACCGCTGCGCCACCGCTCATACACGAAGGGGACACGTGACAACGCTTTCGGGATGACAGCAATAATAAATAATAAATCATCATCGCTATGATTAAATGAGGAGATGCGAGGAGCTGTCCATCGCTAACAACAACAAACACGGTGGCGGCGCTCGCGTGAACTTATTCCGCTGCCATTGTTTGAGAAGCCCAGCCAGTGGGATGCGCTGACGCTGATGATGCTGCTGATGATAATCATCAGCATCACAGCTGCAAGACCGGCAACACGGAGGCACGACCGGCACACGGACGCCAGCAGCGAGCGAGAGGGACGTCTGAGCGAGAGAGACGTCTGAGGAAGAGAGAGCACGGAGGAGGGGAGAGAGAGAGGCAGCGGGAAGCAGAGATTGAGCGAGGCGAGGCGGACAGGCGTCGGAGGACACGGAGGAAGGAGAGGGAGATAGAGGGAGAGTACGGGGCCATAGAGCGGACACGGCGAGACGGGGAGAGACAGGGGTTAGCGGAAATACTGTATAGGTAGAGCGGGGAGCGCGGGGGAGAGCGGCGAGGCAGAGATACGGGGAGAGCGACGCGGAGAGCGACGCGGAGCCCCGGCGCCGAGCGGCAGCATGTCCGCGCCTGCGGGAGCAGGAGAGCAGTGCGCGGCGCCCTCGTGGAAGAAGCAAACGGAGGACATCACGGCCACGTACGAGCTCCGAGAGGTGCTGGGCACGTGAGTACTCGCATACCCACTCACCTACACACTCACCTGCTCACATACCCACTCACCTACCCATCTACACACTCACCCATCCACCTACACACTCACCAACTCACCTACCCACTCACCTGCTCACATACCCACTCTCACCTACCCACAAAGACACAGATCCCCCGTATAGCCTTAACAGACTGTAAGGGAAAGTGCCGTTAGCGAGCACCTATGAAGGTCGACACGGCACGCGAGGGGGTGGGTGACCAGCACTACGCCCGGCCGCCTTTGTCTCCCTAGTGGCAATGTTTGCACACCGCAGTAGGTACTCATTTGAGGCTGAGTCGGCCCAGGACCGGCTCAGAAAATCGTCACTGGTGTTGGCCGTGAGCGGGATTTGAACTGGGGTCGCCAGGTTCGTAGCCCAGCGCGCTCACCACTGGGCCACCGCTCCCCACACCTACACACTCACCTACCCACTCACCTGCAACCCATACCCACTCACCTATCTACTCACCCACCTACCATATACCCACTCACCTACCCATAGACCCACTCACCTACATATCTTCCCACTCACTTACCCACCTACCCATCTACACACTCACCTATCCACTCAGCCGCTCACCTACCCAATCAATCACCCAATCACCTACCCACTTAACCACGCTCATTACAATTTGCTTACCCACTCGCCCACCTAGTCACCTACCCCACTCAGCCACTCTCCCTTTCATTCACTGACTCACCCACACGTTCATTCACCCGCACACAACTCACCCACACGCTAACAATCACCCACCCGCTCAGCCTTTAATGCCATTAGCCATTCACTCAGTCGCCTACCCACACCCAGCCACGCACCCACACACTCATCCACTCTCCTATCCACTCACCCATACACCCACCCGCCCATTTATTCACTCACCCATTAACTTAGTCGTCCACTCACGCGCCGATTATTACCCAAGTCATCCACTCACGGTTCCATTCACTCACCCGCTGAGTATCCCACGCACTCTCACACACTGACAGCCATCCACTCACCGATTCACTCACAATCATTCGCCTATTCAACAAATCCACCCACTCACTCGGTTACTCATCCACTCACCCACTCAATCACCCACACACTTAATCACCCACCCACTCGCCCACCCACCCAGCAATTCAATCAACCACTCACACACTCAATTACTCACTAACCCATTTACTTGCTCAATTACTCACCCGCTAATGATTTTACTCAACTAATGGCTCCGTGGTATAGCAATAGGTCCTTGTGTGATTACCATTGCTCACGGGCCTATTACCAGTCACTACACTATTGAATGTGTGTGTGATTACTGTGTATGGTATAGTGATGGCATTGTGTCTCTGTGTGATTACTGTATGATGGTATTGTGTGTGTGTGTGCGATTACCGTGTATAGTAGTGTGTCTGCGTGTGATTACTGTGTATGGTATAGAGACGGTAATGGCTGTGTGTGATGACTAGTGGCGGTGATGCTGTACTGTGTATCTGTGTCGGGTGGTCACTATTCAGTCCGTGTTCTAGGTCCGTGCTCTGTGGCTGAATGTGTACCAGCATATAATATGTTGTCAATTCAGAATTGTGGTGATTAATTGATCGTTGTGTATGGCAAACAGCAAACCTGTGTCACGTGTACAGTATAGGATAATACATCCAGTATACGGTACAATATTGCGTTTGAGTGCGTGTCTCTATATTGTGTATAAATATCTAGAGCACATGCCTATACATTGTATGAGTTTGAAACGGGGTTTGCATGGCGCCTCTTGGTAATGTAAATTGTAGCCTTGGATAAGCAGCACCAGGGCTGATAAGCTGAATTATCTGAAATATCGGGTCAAAGGTTACACATCGTAAGCTTTATTAATTCCTGGTCAGAAACCGCTTAATCCTGTACAGGGTTGCGGTGAGCCGGAGCCTATCCCGGCAGGCACAGGACGCAAGGCAGGGCTATACCAATGATGGGACACCAGTCCATCACAGGGCACCGGGAGCTTCCCATTGAATCTCATTAGAATTGGAAGAGCGACGGCGGTGGTGGAGGATGGGAGTTCGCCGGTCATTCAAACCAGAGGTCTACTCCGAAATTTCGGACTATCCGGAATGCGCTAATGTTTCGGATCCACGTGCAGTCGCTCAGTTCGTATCGAAGCTGCAAGGAACCCGTTGAACTGTGTCGCTATTTTTAACAGTTGTCCAGCGGGGGAGGGGTAAGCAAGTTACAACATCTCAATGTGACAACCGGAAGCTGTGTCGCTCTGGTCGCTACGTCGGGGCGATACGAGGCGGCGACTAAAGCACGGGGCTTGGGCACCGCGGTTTGAAAACAAAGACAAAGATTCCCCGTATAGCCTTAACATACTGTAGGGTCAAGTGCCTTTAGCGAGCGCTTATCACGGTCGACACGGCACACGAGGAAGTGGGTGACCAGCACCACGCCCGGCCGCCTTTGTCTCCCTAACGGCAATGTTTACACACTGCACCAGGTAGTCATTTGAGGCTGAGTCGACCTAGGGGAGGCCCGGGACCGGTTCAGAAAATCGTGACTGGTCTTGGCCGTGAGCGGGATTCGAACTCGGGTTTGTAGCCCAGCGCGCTAACCACTCAGCCACAGCAACAACAACAACCGTCTTTCGCCACTAAGTGGCGGTGACGTCACCAC
>JAZEWU010000050.1:3590284-3604372 GCA_036362915.1 Geotria australis | reverse complement strand
GAGTTCAATGAAAATGCAAGGGGCTGTGTAAGAAAATGGGAAACTGTAATTTAACATCGCGCTTCGAAGAATCGCAAAGAAGAAGAAGAAGTGGCACGCCGACGGCAATTTAGAGGTGTCTGCCCGTGTGTCTCCACCTGTCTCCCCGTGTCTCCCCGCGTGTCTCCGCCTGTCTCCGCGCGTCTCCCCGTGTCTCCCTTCCCATGCGACGTGCGTAGGCGGGGTCTGTACCCCCGGGTAACGCCGTCGCGTCCCCAGCGACCAAAGCAGCCATCACAACCACCCTCTGTCTGTCTGTCCGTCTCTGCCCGTCTCTGTCCATCTCTGACCGTGCCATGGAGTCTCTCCCCGCGGACCAGTCGGCCCCACAGGAGGCAGCCTTGCCCCGGACCTGGTTCAACTCCGGGACCGCGACGGATGACATTGAACCCGGGTCGGCTGTGCAGTCTGCGGCGGGGCTCAGAGCACTGGCGCTCACGGTGGATGAGTGGAGCCTGCACAACCAGAGCAGGTGAGACGCGGCTGGGACTACGGGTGGGACAGGTAAGACACGCTGTTTGTGAAAGGCGGCACGGTGGCGTAAGCGGTGAATAGCGTTGCCGCCTCACAGAAAGAATAACCCGGGTTCGAATCCCGGCTCGGGTGCCTTTCTGTGTGGAGTTTGCGTGTTCTCTCACCTGTGTCCGCGTGGGTTTTCGCCGGGCACTCCGGTTTACCTCCCACAGGCCAAATACATGCTGCTGCGTAGGTTTATTGGACCTCCGGACTAAATTTCCCCCGGTGCCCTGTGATGGACTGGCGCCCCATCCTGGGTATGGCCCTGCCTTGAGCCCTGTGTCTGCCGGGATAGACACGAGTGGGACGAATGAGACACACAGCGCACGGGTGAGATGGGACAACAAAGACAAAGATCTCCCATATAGCCTTAACAGACTGTAGGGGCAAGTGCCGTTAGCGAGTACCTATGAAGGTCGACACAGCACGCGAGGGGTGTGTGACCAGCACCACGCCCGGCCGCCTTTGTCTCCCCAGTGAGCGATGCTTACACACCGCACTAGGTACTCATTTGTTTGATACTGAGTCGACCTAGGGGAGGCCCAGGACCGGTTCACTGGTGTTGGCCGTGAGCGTGATTCGAATCCGGGTCGCCAGATTTGTAGCCCAGCGCGGCGCTAACCACTGGGAAAGCCAGGTGACACGGAAAGTGCAGGTGCCGTGCGAGGTGAGTGGTAGCTGCTGTAGAGGAAAGGAGCAGAAGGAGGAAGGATGCGGGTTTGTGCTCGTGTCTACAAGAGCAGCTTTCACATCGACCCCTCCTGGGTCATGTGAGGACATCCCGCGCGTTTGGGGACCACCGTGGAGGAGGCGATGTTCGATAATCATTTATTTTTTGTTGCTTTGGTTTTTAGTGGGTTTTTTTCTTTCATTGTTGACACGCCGTTCTCTTCGTGACCCTTCTGCAGCGCTTTGTGACCCTAGGGTGAAAGGCGCTATATAAAATGCTATTATTATTATCAACCCTCACTCAATTTTCCACTGGGGCAGCGGATAGAATTCAGCAGTGTGCCAGCCTTCATTGGTGCTCACTTAAGCGCTTGGCACTTAAGCGCAGCTCTTAAGAGCAATTCTCATACATTGATTGAGCCGTGAAGACTCTGCACCGCTGCAGAGGTCGACTCGACAATCTGAGGAGGTGATATGCGGTGTCGTTGTGTGTTGCAGGCGCGTCGCAGCCGCCGGTGTTGCAGGAAAAGTGGGGGGGACGGAATCATGTTTCTGTGAAAGTGCGGGTGTCGTAACATATGACATGAGACTACCTCGGGAAAAAGTGCGGGGATGGAATCATGTTTTGTAAAAGTGCGGGTGTCGCAACACCCGCGGCTGCGACGCGCCTGGTGTGTTGTGTGTGGGTGTGCGCGTGTAGCTGGTTGCATGTTCCGTTTGTGCGCACGTGTACGAAGTGGGGAGCGCCAGTGGAGCAGTCGGCGTCCTGCGACCCGAGTTCGGTGATTGCTCACGAGCAATAGCAGTGACGAACATCTGAACCCGGTGCTGAGGCTCCCCCTAGGTCGACTCAGCCTCAAATGAGTACCGAGTGCGGTGTGTAAACGTCGCCACCAGGGAGACAAAGGCTGCCGGACGTGGTGCTGGCCACCCACCACCTTGCGTGCCGTGCTGGCCTTTATAGATGCTCGCGAACAGCACTTGACCCTACAGCCTGTTAAGCCCATACAAGGGGATCTTTGTCTTTGTGCATGAGTGAATTCCCAGGAAGCCAGTGTTGACTGTCGGTTGCTACGATACAGGAGGCAGCATGACAGCATTGTTAATTGTTAAGCAGGGCTTACAGCAAAGACTTGAGAAGGGAAACGCTACGCGCATAGATGTTAACACGCCACCAACACAGCGTGTATGGCTGCAGCACATCAGAAGAATTGCTCTCGAGAGTTGCTCTTTTGGGATAGCCGCGTCGAGTGTTCTTCCTCTCTCCTGCGCGCCGTTTCGCTGCCTCCCACGTTGGAGGCATTGGAGGAGAGAGCGGTTTCAGAAAATCGTCACCGCTGTTGTCCGTGAGCGGGATTCGAACCCGGGGGTCGCCGGATTCGTAGCCCAGTGCGCTAACCACTGGGGCCGCCGCTCCGAAGACAAAGACACACACACACAGGTAACACGTGCCGTTCGTGCGTGGTGCCGCGTGTCGCTCGCAGGCACGCGGCCACGCGCGCCGCCGTGGAGATGCCCGCGTGCGCGCGCTCGGCGGCGTGCGCGCTCGCTGCGGACGAGCGGGCGCGCGCGCACGAGCGCAGCACGGACAGCACGCGCCGCCTCGGGGAGCGGCTGGCGCGCGTGCACGCGTGGAGGAGCGAACTCGAGCGGGAGATACACGAGGCGGGCACGCGACGCGCGACGCACATGCCACACACACACACCTGCACCGTACCTGCACCGCACCTGCCCGCACGTGCCCGCACGTGCCCGCTACTGCCCACACCTGCCCGCACCTGTCCGTACCAGCCCGCACGTGCCCACACCTGCCCCGTATGTGTCAGCGCCTGCCCGCACGTGCTCCACTCCTGCCCACACCTGCCCGCACCTGTCCGTACCAGCCCGCACGTGCTCCACTCCTGCCCACACCTGCCCCGCGCCCTGTCCGTACCTGCCCGCACCTGCCCGCACCTGCTCACACGTGCCCGTACTTGCTCGTACACGCCCGTACCTGACCGCACCTGCCCACACATGCCGGCACCTGTCCGCACATGCGCGCACCTATCCACACCCGCCCACACCTGTCCATATCTGCGCCTCGCGCCTGCACTTGCTCATACCTGCCCACACCTGGCCACCAGCTTCCCGCACCTGTCCGCGCGTACGCAGCCGTGCGTCAGCTCCCCCGTGATGAGAAAGTGTGAATGTTTAGCATTGTGTTCACTGCCCGTTGTGGAGGCCGAGCTGAAAGACAACGATGTCCAGAGGCTGACCATCGTGCTTCGAAGAATCGCAAAGAAGAAGAAGCTGAGAACGCGGAGAGGACTTTAGGAGAGAGAGTTTGTGCAGTACTTACTGACACATCTCTCCACCATCCACCCTTTGTCAGAGACCGCTTAATCCTGGACAGGGTCGCGGTGAGCTGGAGCCTATCCCGGCAGACACAGGGCGCAAGGCAGGAGTATACCCATGATGATAGATAGATTGTTATTATTAGATAGATGGGGGTCAAGGTAGAAGCGTTCACGTCGCGATCCCTGTGAGGTAATACTTGGTGTTGCCTGCGAATTCTACCAAACACTTCGAGGCCGAGCTGAAAGACAACGATGTCCAGAAGCTGACCATCGTGCTTCAAAGAATCGCAAAGAAGAAGAAGATTAGATAGATAGCTATATGCTTATTATTACTGCATAAAAATACCCAGCGAGCTTGCACGCTCTTTACGGGACTCCTGCTACAGTCCATCACAGGACACATCCTCATTTCGATAATGGCAACTCAGGGGCGATGCTGACAAAACCGATAAGGAGACAACAACACGCGCAGAATGTTTGGAGTGCAGCACACCGCACGATTAACACGGCACGCAGCACGAACGCGTGAACAACACTCGGTACGCTGTTCACGTCACAGGTCACGGCTGAGACGGAGCTACTGGTGGAGCAAAAGCGGCGTGTGGAGCGCGCTCTGGACGCCACGGAGATGCCGCTCGCTCTCTCCACGGACACCTTGCGAGCCCGCGAGCGGCGTCCGGGCCCAGAGCTCGTACATGACCTCCCGCACAGCCAGCTGCTGCAGGCAAGTCGATTGGCGCTTCGTGACATTGGCTCTCAGTTAGCTGTGCTTGCAGGGATGGCCGTGTTGCGGAGTGTACCCTGCACTGTGTCGCTGGCTGTCCCTGTTTCGCCTCCCACGTTGGAGGCGTGGTTGGGTGTTTTGTAAATGGTTTGGCTGAAACGTATGGTGGTGGTTTTTTGCATCACGCATATTCGCTCACACACTCACCTACTCACACACTCACCCACCTACACTCGTCCACCCAATCCACCCAACTCACACGTCCACCCACTCACCTACCCACTCACTCACTCACACACCCACTCACTCACACACCCACCTACCCAATCACAGATCCACCCACTCACTCACACACCAACCCAGCCACACCTATTCAACCACTCAGTCGGTCCATTTTCACTTAAGCTGGAAGAACCGTTGAGCTTGCTAGCTCGTTTTAACAGTTGTCCAGCGAAGAGGGGTAAGAAATTTACAAAATCTCGCGGACGCCGGGGGGCAATTTATTCAGAAGAACCTAGGCAGCACGTCTTTGGACTGAGAAGAAACCAGAAGAAACCAGAGTACCCGGCGAAAACCCACGCCGACACGAGAAGAACGTGCAAACTCCACACAGAAAGGTAACGAACAGGGGAACTTCTTGCTGCGAGGCGGCAGCGCTACCCACCGCACCACCGAGCGAGGGAACACTCGACACGGGATAGCCGTGTCGAGTGATCCCTCTCTCTCTCCTTCGAGACGTCGAGTATTCTTTACCTGCTGGATGGAATCTGTACCCGGCCGAACCTAGCCCGCGGGCCGTATGTTGTGCTCCCTGTGTTAGTGGTTATGCGAGTGATTCGTTGGCTCACACCTTGTCCCGAAACTGCTTGGTTCTTCACGTCGTGGCCTTTACGGGGTTTTGTAAATAATAATGGGAAACGAAGGTTGGGTGATTGCCTCATCCGTCACGTCAAAGACCACGTGATCCATCATCCCGTCGTCTCGAAAATTAACGTTTCTCGGTAGCATTGGTCTCAACCGAGGGAAAGACAGGTAACCTTGGGGGTGATCATTCACGCGGCAGCGGCTTAGGATGAGATTCAACGTCGAGGAGTTTAAACTGATCGGAGGTGAGCCACACTCATTGGCTTGAAGAACGGGCGGCAGGGTGGCGCAGTGGTAACATTTGCTCCTCACAGAAAGTACGTCCTGCCCGAGGCGGTTTGAGTCCCGCCTCGGGCGCCTCACGCAATAAACCCATTCACTCAGCCAATGACCCACTCACTCGCCCAATAACACACTCACTAGCCCAATAACCCACTCAGTCACCCAATATCCCACCCACTCGCCCACTCACCCAGTCAGTCGTTATGTGTTCCACAGTCAGTTTTTGGTGACCACATGGCATGACACACTTCGAAGCCGAGCTGACAATTATATCTCTAAATGTTGAAGGGCTGGCTGCAACTAAAGAAGAACTTGTTGCAATGGGAAACTGTCATATAACCATCACGCTTCGCAGAATCGAATGGAATGACACACTCATGTTGATGTGCTCCCCACCCCTCCTTCTGTCGATCCCCTAACAGGAGGTGGAGCTCATCACCAGCCTGCAGGCCCTGTTTCGGAAAACCCTGGACAAAGCCAGAGAGCAGATCCGGTGAGAAAGCTCTGGGAAAGACCGACGCCTGCCTATGACTGCCATCCGTGTAGCTAAGTAGTGTAAATAAACACACAGGGTTGTTCCCCTGCTAGCAACGAGACAAGTGTTAATATCTTTAAAAGACCGACTGGACACCTTTCACGAACTGTCCAGTTTGCAAGAAGCCACGCAATATAACTGACTGCAAGCTCACTAGGGTATTTTCTGCTGTAATAATAAACATCTATCTATCTGTCATCTATCTAGCCTAGCAGCAATAATCGGGAGCTCGCCGGGAACACCTTTGACCTCACAACACCACGAGTGTCTAATCTTAGCGCGCTCAGTCACGTCAAGGATTCACTGCAGTGACAGCAGCGACTGACGCGTGTGAGTGAATGTGTGATTGCTCGGGCGTGGTGTTGACCACCCAACCCCCCTCCGTGTGCCGTGCCGGCCTTCACAGGCGCGACTCACTAACAGCACTTGCCCCGACAGTCTGTTAAGGATACACGGGGGATCTTTGCGGGCATTTGTTGCTTAAGGGTCCCGTTTGGCTCGCGGTAAGGACACGGTTCCGCAACCCTTGCCCGAGTGTGGCTGGCGGGTGACCATGTTTAGTTCTTGATGATGATAGAGAGATGTTTACTATTACAGCAGAAAAATACGCGGTGAGCTTTCAAGCTCTTTACGGGACTCCTGCGACACAACAAACATGCAAATTCCTAACAATAATAAAAATACATACAAGATTAATATATAACCAAATTTAAATCAACATGCGCGTGTGGGTGCTGAGCCCCACAGACACTAGCCGTCTGAGCCATGGGACAACCCAGGTCGGTGCAGCCCCCCGGCCCTCACCAGGACAAGCGGTTTAGAAAATGGATGGATGGAAGTCTATTATTGGAACATTCATTGGGAGGATTTAGTGCTTTTTAAGCAACCTGGGGGGAAGGGGGCCCAGCCCGGCACATCATTGAATTTTGCCTGGGGCCCCATAATTACTGAGACCGCTCCAAATCATCACTGGGTGTTACGGCTGTCCGTGCCGTCGTATCACGTGAACACAAGCTGGCCAGCCCAGTCTATTACGGGAGACTCGCGGGTTAGGCGCGGGCGGAGCCTGACGGGTCATCATTGAATTTTGCCCGGGGCCCCACAATAATCACCGACACCACCCCGTTCGCCCGCAGCTTGAACCGCGAGGCGAAGCGCGACCTGGAGATGGACTGGTCGGACAAGTGCGAGGCCTACGCCACGGACGATACGTGCGGCCATCTCAACAACCAGTCGACGAGCGCCACGCGGCACGCTCACGCCGCCGCCATGCACGAGACGTGAGCCCGCGCCGTACGGACAAAAGGTCCCCCAGTGTAGCCTCCGCAGACCGTCATCGAGCTCTAACGAAAGCTGTCTCTCGGTGTTGGGTCAATCAGTCTGAAGGACAATGCATATATTATCGTAGCATTTGTTTGCCACAAGCAGGGGTGGAGCAGCGATTGTAAAAGTGTGGGGGTTCTTCTATGGGTGGGACATGAGCACCGCAACCCCCCGCCTTCGGCCCGCCGCACGTACGAACCGTTGTACGTAACTCGATTTTTTTTAATGTAATAGGCTTTAGGGAGGTCGGTACGTAAGTAGGGGCGGTCGAAAGCCGGGCGTCCATAACCCGGGGGACTGCCTGCATTTGTCCACTGGCAAAAAGAAAAACCCGCAGGTGCCCGTAGTCCTCGATCTCGTTCGCTTACGAAACCACGCAGGGCGCTGACGGTGGGCGGCTGGGAGCGTCGGAGCGGCGCGAACGTGGAGCGGTCGCGGGGCCAGCGCGCGGTGTCCGCGCGACTCCGCGAGCTCGTCGACGGCTTGCTGAGCGACGCGTCGCGCGACGCGCGCGACCAGAGCGCCGCCGTGGAGCGCGCCCTCGAGCGGCGAGCCCGCGAGGTCAACGACGTCGCGGTTGACCTTCAGAACCAGCTGAGCAAGGTGACCCCAGGCCCCGTCCCCGCCTTCCTTCCTTATGAGAATACAATTTTTATTTTATTTTCCGCATTACATGTATCCATCCATCCATCAATTTTCTAAACCGCTTGTCCTGGTGAGGGTTGCGGTGGCAGTAGTCCAAGGAGAGTGGACCAAACATGTAATAAGTATTAAATAGGCGACGCGGTGGCGTAGCGGTGAGTAGCGCTGCAGCCTCACAGCAAGATGCCTCCCGGGTTCGAATCCCGCCACGGGTGCCTTTCTGTGTGGAGTTTGCACGTTCTCGCCTCGTGTCTGCGTGGGTTTTCGCCGGGCACTCCGGTTTCCTCCCACAGTCGAAAGACATGCTGCTGCATAGGTTAATTGGCCTGCGGATTAAATTGCCGTCGGTGCCCTGTGATGGGCTGGGGTCCCATGCTGGGTCTAGCCCTGCCTTGCGCCCTGCGTCTGCCGGGATATGCTCCGGCTCACCGCGACCCTGTGCAGAATAAAGCAGTTTCTGGCAATGGATGGATGGATGGGCATATATATATAGTATCAAATATGTATGTATTAATAAGCACAGTAATCCGGGACAACCTCAGAGTAGAGCCGCTGCTTCTTCGGATTGACAGGTGTCAGTTGAGATGGCTCGGGCATCTGCTAAGGATCCCCCGGGGAGTCTACCAGGCACAGCCCACTGGGCGGAGAACGCCTGGGAATTCCCCAGGAAGAGCGGGAATCGGTTGCTGAGGAAAATGGTTGTCTGGCTCACTCTCCTTGGACTGCTGCCACCGCGACACTCACCAGGACAAGCGGTTTAGAAAATGGATGGATGGATAATAAGGGGTGCGAGAACACAGTTTGAGAACCAAACGAGTACGTGCAGCAGTAAGGTTATAAAAAAAACCCTGGTCTAGATGGGCTCTTTAAAACTCCATCCAGGCGAGCTCCCTTCCAACATCAGTGGCGTGAGAGAGCAAATCGCGTGGCAGCACTTTGACGGTTCGGCTCGCGGCTGCTGTTCGCGCCTCGTCCCAAGGTTCTGGAGGAGACGTCGGCCCAGGAGAAGAACGTGAAGGAGCTGGCGGCCGCCCTGCGTGACCTGGAGGCCCCGCGCAGGGTCACCGAGACGCGGCTGCGCCTGCGCGGCACGCGGCCCTCCACCGAGCTGTGCCACGATCCCGTGCACGACAGGTAATAATAATAATAATAATTTTACATTTACAACTCGCACATGTTCACGTATATGTTCTTGGCGTTGTTTCCCCCCTCAAACTTATTGGCCCAACACCAGACGGCTTTCTCTGTAGCCTGGTCTGTGTTCAGCCAGTTTCTGTCACAAGGCAGACGCTCTCAGGACAAAGTAAAGATCACAGCAGCTGTAGCTCGGGTAGAGCTGTTAAGCCCAAAGGACCGGGGTCTGAGAGAAACGGCATTTCGATCCTCTATATGTCCTGTACATATGGCAGAATTGCCAATAAAGTTGAATTGAAATTGAAAATTGGTATTGAAAAAAGGAGAGAGAAAGAACCAAGAGTTTGGGTGTAAGTCAGGTTATGGGTGAAATAATATTATGGGAGAATATTATCTCACCTCTAGTTGTTGCACTTGTTTTCAGTCGTGACATTAGTGCAGGTGCAAGCCGATCGATTAATGTTCGCGCCCGCATTTCAGAGGTAATGCACGTTTTGGCCAAAAGCCAATTTGTTTATTCAATAATTTAGCCAAATTGCCCCGTGTTCCCTTGTTCAGCAGGGTCATGGGGCCCATTACATTTAAAACCCCAGCAAATTAGGGCTTATTTTAAGCGCATTACAATTGTCCAAAAACTTAAGATCAAAAGGCACATACACTATCCTCTCTGCACTTTCCTCGCGCCTTTGAGTCGTTCTCTCGTCGATGAATACCTTCGACATTGAATGAATATGTGCGCGTTATAAATGTGAACTTATTATTAGGGATCGCGACGTGAACGCTTCTACCTTGATCTCTAAACCCTAAAGAACACCAAAATCACATTTTAGTCATATTTTTTGCGACGTTGCCGAGTGACGTGACGTCGGACGTAATGACTTTTCGCTGAATTGAAATTTGCTCTAGAAAAGTGGCGTAAAGTCGAATTCGACGTAAAGCGGGGCATCACTGTATTATTATTATTGATGTGTTTGCGCGCAGCCTGGTGGAGGAGCTGGGAGAGCAGCACGCTCGCGCCCAGGCTCTGCGTCGCGCCTTGTCGGAGGGCGAGGCATCGCTCGACACACTGGGCGCCGCGCGGGCACAGCTGCAGCAGGAGCTGGCCGACAAGAGCGCCAGCCTCGACACGGACCGCCAGCTCTGCATCCCGCCGCGCGCCGGCTTCCCCAGCGCGGTGCGCCTCTCCGGATACTGAACGGCGCGGAGGCTGCCCACCTTCCCACTACTGTGTGCGTGTGTGTGTGTGGCGAGCACAGCTCCCGACTGCTCTGTGCGGCACGAGTAAGTTGCCTCTGTGTGGCACGCGCAGTCTCGTCTGTGTGGCACACGCCTCGCAGTCCAAAGACGTGCAGAATGTCTTCGGACTGTGTGGGAGGAAAACCGGAGTGAACCCGGGCGAAAATCCACGCGGGTACAGGGTGAACATGCCAAACTCGGCACAGAAAGGCAACCCGAGCCAGGATTCGAACCAGGCGACTTCTTGCTGTGAGGCGGCAGCGCCCACCAGCGATTCTGTTTTGTGAAATTAATGATTGATAGAAATAAAATCTCGCTATTTTCATAGGTGTTCTTTGCTGGGATAGACGTGTCGAGTATTTTTTTATCTCTCCTTCGCGGCGTTTCTGAAACGCCTGATGATGCCTCCACTGTGGCAGGCGAAACGCCGCGAAGGAGAGAGGAGGCACGCTCGACACGGCTATCGACAAAGAACAGCTGCCGACAGCAATTCTCTTACAACGAGTCGCGAAAACCTACATCAGTACACGGACTATTTTCATTTGAATACATATGCAAACAGTGAGTTACCCAAACATAGCATACTGCACCGCATGAGTGGAGCTTAAATTGCTTTTAAGACAAAGCCACATTAATGCATGTGAGCCTGCTTCAACGATTCGATTTTCACATTTGGCGCATTCGCTAAACATCGATAGCCATTAGCGCGCATTAGCAACGCGTGGTGGTCACGGCGATAGACTAAGTGTGGAATAAATTTGGCGCAAGCCTCTCTGCTGATCGCGAGCCGTAATGAAATGGACTGATCTTGCAGCTCTTTACTGCAAGATGCTGACATGACAGTACACCACGGCTGGTGACCATCCATCCATCGTCAGAAACCGCTGAATCCTGTACAGGGTCGCGGTGAGCCGGAGCCTTTCCCGGCAGACACAGGGCGCGAGGCAGGGCTATACCCAACGACGTTAAGCATATATCAGACACGAGAAGGCGCTTAAAATATGCCGTCACTCGTGCGTCTGTGGTTTATCGCTCGAGACGTGAGTAAAGTGGATGTTGTTGGATGTTGTGCATCTTCACAGGGCAGCACGCCAGACGTAAATCTGTGCTGTGCATTGCTGTAGTTCCCCTGCTGAAAGAAGGGATTGCAATATTGTTATCCTGCAGTTTTTAGCTCAACGATGTTTTGGGATTGTAATGATGTAGGTTTTCATGGCTCAATGTATGAGATTTGCTCTCTAGAGCTGTTCTGTCGGGATTGCCGTGTCGAGCGTCTCGCACGTTGGAGGGATCATCAGACTAATTATTTAGTCCGAATCATTAGGCTGATGACGATGATGCCTCCAACGTGGGAGTCGAAACGTCGCGACGGAGGGAGGAGGCTATTTGCAAAAGAACAGCCACGGAGAGCGATTCTCAATGGTTTTGGAATTATTCTTGGTTTGCCTTTTTACAGCGTTTCCATCAATGATTTTTATTTTATTGTTTTGCTTTAGTCTTCATTTGCACTGTGATGTGGAATGCATGCATGAGTGTTTGCACGTGTTAGATGGATGCTGCATTCACATTGATTTCCCCACAACTCGGCTGGCACCCCTATTGAGATTGACAAGTGTTTTAAGTTGAGATCATCCTGTCTTCCATGATCCACCATCATGCGGCGGCTGAACGAGCTTCCATCCATCCGTCCATTGTCAGAAACCGCTTAATCCTGTACCGGAGCCTATCCCTACACACACAGGGCGCAAGGCATGACTATACCCCTGATGGGACGCCAGTCCATCACAGGGCACCGGGGGCAATTTAGTCCGCAGGCCAGTTAACCTATGCAGCAGCATGTCTTTGGACTGTGAGAGGAAACCGGAGCTCCCGGCGAAAACCCACGCGGACACGGGGAGAACATGCAAACTCCACACAGAAAGGCACCCGAGCCGGGATTCGAACGCGGAGCCTTCTCGCTGTGAGGCAGCAGCTCTACTCCTCTTGTCCCATCCAAAGAACGCTGTATCTTTACATACTTTGCACTAAAGGCCCCACTCCTATTTGCCTTACCTCTGTCACGTTACGAAAACGCGTTACGAAACGACACACAGTCATGTAACGCACAGCCGGCTCGGGGCGCTGCACCGTGAATGTAAAACTGGTGTGCCCACACAGATTAAACTCCGATCTTGGACGATAGGAAGATCTACTTTGCACGTTACTGCTCGCGGCGCCAACCGCGACTTCACTGTGTGTCCCTGATAAGATGCCTGCTGGTACACAATAAACGTGCCGTGTGACACTGGCGTCCGTGTGTGTAATTATTTGGCCGATCACATCATAATATATACGAAGCAGTGTGTGGCAATATGGCGCCGGCAAAACCGCCTGGCTGTCTCCTCCGCCTCTCTGCGCTTTCCTCGCTACGCCTCTGAGTCGTTCTCTCGTCGAATGAGTACCTTCGACAGTGAATGAATATGTGCGCGTTATAAATGTAAAATTATTATTATTAACACAAGTCGCCATGCCGGTGTGTTCGGATACCTCTTGCTATACGCGCATGACATCATGCTAGAGAATCCACGCAGTTAGCTTTATCCTGGGGAAAAAACAGGACAGGTGGCAACCCTAGGTTGGGAGCCAGGGTCAAGCACTTTGCACTGGGAGGCCGCAGCGCCTTTAAGGTCTGAAACCCACCGTGCTAAAATTACTACAACACAGCACTATGTTAATCAATAACCATGAACTCGTAAATTCGTTGTATCGCAGGAATCCCGTTTCCAGAGCTTGCAGCCTCACCGGGTATTTCTTGCTGTAATAATAATCATCTATCTATCCTAACATAGATTCTTGAATCCAGACAGCAACGTTGATTGCAGTGTTCAGTTTCTGGGTTTGAGCAGCCACAGCAAGTCGCACTGATGCTTTTACGATATCAAAATATCATAATAGGAATTTATAGAGCGTCTTTCACCCGAGGGTCACAAAACGCTGCACAATGGCCGCGGAGAGAACGGCATGTCAACGACAGAAAAAAACAACTAATAAAAAATTAGCGCATTCAGCTCGGGAGCAAGAGCTACACAGGCGCAGATGCAATTACAAACCACTTTAATTAAATATGAACATTGGCCACCTGCCACCAGCCAGGCTTTCAGGTCCTGAGACAGGATTGCCAGTACATACAGCGTGGTCCAGATGTCTTGTGACCCCCCCGTTTCATTCTCTAGAAGTGTTGTGATTCCAATATTTATCCTGTGGAAAACAGCTCACGGTCCCATCTCAGTGTTGTTCATTTCGCTGAAGCTTCCTTGTTAAATATTTCACGAGATTCCTCTCCAACAGCTTGCATAATTTTTTTTCTTTCCGGTATGTGATCTTCATGAGCGCGTACGCTCACTACAAGCCGTTGTTGAATAGTATATGAACTCGTATCAGCCCTCTGAAATAAATAAGCAAAGGAAACCATTTTTTAGGGGTCGATTAAATGAGGTACTGATGGAGGTTTGTCACGGCTCGATTCATGGCGGTTGCTCTTCACAGCTGTTCTTTCGCGATAGCCGTGTCACTGAGCGATCTCCATCTCTGCCTGGCGACGTTTCGCCTCCCACGTTAGAGGGTCACACGACATCTGGACCGCCATGCAGCGTAACCCGGTATCTGACACCATGTGGCCACAGGCAGGTAATGCGCTGGGGTATCGCATTATATAACACACCCTGACATTTTCAGGACGGGGCACGGTGGCGTCGCGAGTCAGTCGCTTCACAGTAAGAATACCCTTCTGTTCAATTCCCAGGTGGGGG
>JAZEWU010000050.1:3523996-3539153 GCA_036362915.1 Geotria australis | reverse complement strand
CTCAGTCTGGAGCAAGAAGAGAGGCCAATGCCCGCCGCCTTTAAGGCCAGCACTGACTATTATATCTCTAAATGTCGAAGGGCTGTCTTACAACTAAAGAAGAACTTGTTGCAATGGGAAACTGTCACATAACCATCACGCTTCGAAGAATCGAATCGAATTCGAAACTTTAGAAAGCCATAAAGGAAGGCCGTGCATTCTACGTCGGTTATCAATAGTGACAGTTTTATTGCCTCGTTGAAATACGGTTTGGTTTATATTTTTGTTTAGGCCAAAAACCAGCGGCGCCCCTCCATTGGCCCAGATAACGCAGACTCGGCCTACGTCTGACGGTTTAGAAAGTGGAGCTCAACGTAATCTTAACGTCTTTATCACCGTTTTTTTTTTTACAGAAGGTTAGGGCAGCTTTAAACGTGCCCTTGATTGTCTCGGTCACCGGTGCCACTCCTTGTAACTTACAGCCCTTAGTCAATGAATTACTCCCCGGTGCACTGATATGTTGTAACTTGCTTACCCCCTGCACGCTGTACAAATGTTAAAGAGCTACGTAGCACAACGGTTCCTTACAGCTTATATTAAAAAAAAAACACGGACCGACCAGTAACTACTGGTCCACTGCTCTCCCCCTGAGAAAGTACGTAACAAATTATTACATTTATATAGTAGAGCCTTCGCGGGAATCCTGTAAAGAGCTTGCAAGCTCGCTGGGTATTTTTCTGCTGTAATAATAAATATTTATATCTGTAACTCAGAGGTTTGAAGGGGCTGCAGGAAACCACAGAGCGGTGGGTGGGTGGGGGGGGGGAGGCAGCCACGCGGTCAGCCAGCGCCAACCTGTCAGCCACCGCGTCCCGTAGACCAAGTTGTTGTAAACGAGCGCTGTTTAATTGTGGGCGCAAACCGGACAGAACCCAGAGTAAATCCACGCAGAACAAGGCGGGGAGATAACACGCCAACTCTGCCACGCAGAAAGGTGCCCGAGGCTGAAATCGAACCGAATAGAACCGAATCGAACCGCCTTGGGCCGGACCTTCTCTCCGCGAGGCGGGTGTTACCGCTGCAGCGCGCCACCCTCGCGTTTGCGGTGCTTCCCACGACGGCTTCGAGACGATGTCCCCCGCTCGGCCGCCCGTCGCTCGCTCCCAGCGGCCGCCGCGACCCGCGATGTTCTCCGCTGCGTTTTTCCCTCCCGGCGATGACATCGCCGTGCGTCACGGACCCGCGCGCTAACACCGGCAAAAATAAAAAATAATAACAAACAACACACACACTCGGCGTGTTTTTTGCCGGAGAGGGACACGGTGAGGGTAGAGGTTTTTTTTTCACCCCCCGACAGAAAAAGAGGCCACGTGCAGAAACGCGACACCCCCCCGATGTGAACGTAATGTCCTCCAAAAGTTTTAATTGCCCGATGAAAACTGCCAATGCGCCCCGGATTAATTTGAAATCTCACCGCACAGGGAGGGTATTGACGGGCCGCCGCACACGCGGCCAAACGTTGATGGTGGTGGTGGTGGCGGTGGTTGCCCAGCCATCACATGCCCAAGCAACTACTGTTTGGCCGGATAGAGGGGGCTAAACGGGCGTGGCAAGGGCTGGAGAAGAGATGGACTGATGCGGCACAGGAGGACCTGGAGCTGGGTGGACTTGCTGAAAACTGGTACCGGCGGTGTCAAGATCGACCTCTGTGGAGGAGGTTCGCGAAGGACGCTGCCGGGCAGTCGGAGGCAGTCGCCCTCCAGCAACAACGGAGGGCGGAGGAGCGACGCTCGCGACAGCGAGCCGAGCGCCGAGCTGACCAAAGCAAGGCAAGTTGGCACGGTAGGAAGCTCAGGTATTGCATCTGCCAGTCATCTCGGTCAGGCAGCCCATCATGACACCTGGAGCTGTCCTGTGACGCCGCGATTTAACGGATCTTCTGTCTCGCGGACTTCGGAAGCGAGACAGAAGATCCGTTAAATCGCAATGGGTCGCGGGATCGACGCACGAGGGGACAGCCGCACACGCACCTTACCCGTAGAGCCGCTGAAATTGCGCCCCTGTACAAACATCTGACACCCATCTTTTAGGTAACTTTACCATAATATCAGCTCCAAAATACAAGTCGAGTTCGTTAATCTTTTAATTAACAAACTATGGCACTACGTGAAAATTATAACTGCACCTTCCTTGCTCTCACTTTAATAGAAACTGCTCAGTGGCGCCCAGGGCACGTGCCATACCTGCCATACCCTAGATACGCCACCGGAGCTGCCACACCGTGCCTGCACAGGGCCCGCGTTACATAACGCGGCCCGGCTGGGAGTAAACACTATTAGGCGGAATGAGAACATCTGCGCAGAGGTTTGAGTGGAAAGGCGGGCTTCTTTCCAACAGACCTCTTGGGCTCAATGTCCAGTGGTTACCCTCGGGAGAAGCCTATTCTGGGGATATTCCCCAGCGAATTGCAGCCAGGGCATTGGTTTATAATGCGGCACTGACGCATGGATGCGATGCCACTTCAGTCTAAATGTGTGCCGATGTTGGTTTGTCTCGGCTCCATGTACGATGAGAATTGCTCTCCGCAGCTGTTCGTTCGGGACAGCCGTGTCGAGTATTCCTTCTCTCTCCTTCGCGACGTTTCGCCTCCCACGTTTGAAGCCTGATGATGCTTCCAACGTTGGTGGCTAAACGTCACGATGGACAGAGGAAGATCGCTCAGTGGACACGGCTATCCCGAAAGAACAGCTCTGAAGAGCAACCATCACGAATCGAGTCGTGAAAACCTACATCAGTGTACATCTATCGTTGCGTAATTCCACATTCCTAAGCAGGGGCCAGTATATCCATCAAACAGCCGCGGCTGACTTCCAACGCAGCTGTATTCACGGGATCGAGCACGGAGAGGCAATCAGCTGGCCTGTCCCCTAATTGGATCATACAGCTTGTGTGTGGGTGTATTATATCCATCCATCCATTGTCAGAAACTGGTTAATCCTGGGGCGGCACGGTGGCGTAGTGGGTAGCGCTTCCGCCTCACAGCAAGAAGGTCCCGGGTTCGAATCTTCGGCTCGGGGTGCCTTTCTGTGTGGAGTTTGCATGTTCTCCCCGTGTCCGCGTGGGTTTTCGCCGGGCACTCCGGTTTCCTCCCACCGTCCAAAGACATGCTGCCAGGTTAATTGGCGTACTGACTAAATTTCCCCAGGCGCCCTGCGATGGACTGGCGTCCCATCCTTGGTGTTCCCCTGCCTTGCGCCCTGTGTCTGCCGGGATAGGCTCCGGCTCACCGCGACCCCGTATAGGATTAAGCGGTTTCTGAAAATGAATGAATGAATGAATGGTTAATCCTGTACAGGGTCGCGGTGAGCCGGAGCCTATCCCGTCAGACACATGGCACAAGGCAGGGCTATACCCAGGATGGGACACCGGGGGAAATTTAGTCCGCAGGGCAATTAACCTATGCAGCAGTAGCATGTCTTTGGACTGTGGGAGGAAACCGGACGCATATACTAGGCAATGAGGCAACGATTGATTGGACTTTGCCCAAGCTGTGCATTTCCCCACACAGCCACACATCCTGCAGTGTTAATGAGTTGCCAACGTGGGTGGTGGTGCCACCGTTTTACAACTAACGATGCAAGGTGGTTTGGTTTATTGGGGAGGAAGAGGGGATGGAGAGGGGCTAAACCCTCCAACGTGAGCAGCGAAACATCGCTAAGGAAAAAGGTGGAACGCTCGACACGGCTATCCCGAAAAAGAGCAGCTCTTGAGAGCAATTCTCACTACCGTATGCAGTCAGTTGTTTTTTTATCCAACCTGTAAGAACCGTTGAGCTATGAAGCTCTTGTCACCAGTGGTCCAGCGCGGAGTGTCAAGCAAGTTGCAACATCTCAGGGCACCGGGGTCAATTTCATACGGACACTAAACCTATGGAGCAGCATCTCTGTGGACGGTGGGAGGAAACCGGAGTACCCAGCGAAAGCCCACGTGGACACGGGCGGGCGAGGGGGACCACACAGAAAGCCGGGGAATCGAACCCGGGGCCTTCTGGCTGCGAGGCAGCAGTGTCACTCCCAGCGCCACCGCGCCGCCACCGTTAAGGCCGAACGGATGGATGTCCGTCTCGTTTGCGTGTGGGCACAGCTTCGAGAACGTGTCACCGCACGACCACGGCGACAAGCACGACTGGCTGTGGGAGGAAACCGGAGCACCCGGCGAAAACCCCACGCGGACACGGCGAGAGCGCGCGAACTCCACACAGAAAGGCGGCACCCGAGCCGGGAATCGAACCGGGTGACTTTTGACTGTGAGGAGTAAACAGCGAGCAAAGCGAGGTGCCCTTGCCAACAGGCTACGATCCCGTGACCCGGGCGGGAGATTCTGTGGATGGTGCAGCAACGGATTCGGTTTCCTTGTTTACAAACCGCACACGAGCCGGCAGCTGGCATGGGAGACACACACGGGAGGGGGGTGATGTTTACGTTATCGCGGTAGCGTCTGCATGGGTCGCCGACGGAGCACGCGGAACGACTTCGCGACACGTAAGCTGTGTAAACAACACAGTGTATATTCATTCATTCGTTGCCAGAAACCGCTTAATCCTGTACAGGGTTGCAGGTGAGCCGGAGCCTATCCCCGGCAGACACAGGGCGCAAGGCAGCGCTATACCCAGGAAGGGACACCTAGCCATTACAGGGCACACAAACGTTGTTAATGTGAAGTAAAACACCGGGTTATTTCAAACGTTAATGAAAGAGCACAGGAAAACAAAAAAGGAATGTTAGGAGTCAATTAAATGGGAGTCACATGACATTTGGACCACCCTGTAAAATGTTTAAGTGCGCGTGTGCACGTGCACGCGTGTCCCTGCTGAACCCTGCTAGGGAGTCTTCTAGGTTGACTCGGCCTGAAGTGCATTGTGGCGGTCGGGTAGAGCAGTAGAGTGTGGTTTGGGCCACACTTCCGCCAGCCTTAATAGGCGCTTGCAAACATCACTCGATCAATATATTCACATGCCTTCCCCCCGATATACGTAAACTCTATATATGGAAACTCGCTATAACGCAACAGGGTAATTAAGCATCAAACTTTGATGAGAGGAAAATTTGCTATAAAAAAAATTTCATCTCAAAAATATATTATACCGGACCTTTTAACCACTGTCATGCACTTAGATAATTAAATTCGATACATACATAAATGTGCTTGACAGCAATATTTAATGAACGTAACCCTTCGGTATACAGAGGAATGACCTATTCCACGTCTACAAATTAACATTTAGTAGATAACTGCTGGTGACGTAGAAGCTCAATTCAGAGACTCACTGCATTCATCATGAACAGGGCCTTATCACAGCGCGCCATCATAATAATAATAATAATTCAATTTATATAGCGCCTTTCACCCGAGGGTCACAAAGCGCTGCATAGGGCGACCTTTCAGGCAATGACCCTCATTACACATCAAGCGTGTGTTTGTTTTACACAGTTTGCTGAGCACAAGGCCACAGGGCCAAAACGTCAGCGACAAACGGCATTGCTAACGCTATAATAGATAATACTCGTGTGCATGTATATTGAGTGTGTGCTTATGGTCCAACTAAGGTTGCGAGGCCTTTAAAAGGAACATCTGCGCTTATCTGAAACATTCAGGCTGAGCTGCCCACCTACGTTCCATCCAGGGTTTAACCAGACTAGATTGCAGTGTGAGAAGGCTCACAGAACCTTGACAGATCTTGATTGAGTGCCATCGGGGAGCTCCTCCGCAAGGGGAGGCTGCGTTGGCTGGGTCATGTAGTCCGCATGCCCAGCCACCGCACGCCGCAAACAGCTTCTGTTTGGCCGGATAGAGGGGGCTGAACGGGCGCAGCGCGGGCTGGATAAGAGATGGACTGACGTGGTGCAGAAATATGTGGAGCTGATTGTAATTGTCGATGACTGGTACCAGAGGAGGAGGTTCGTGAAGGACGCTACTGGGCAGCTGGAGGCAGACGTCCTCCAGCAACAACGGAGGGCGGAGGAGCGACGCTCACAACAGCGAGCGGAGGGCCATGCGGATAAAACTCAACGAGTGGGCAGAGTGGGGAACGCAGATGGTGCATCTGAGAGTAATCTCATCCGAGTAACTCATGGCATCTGGGTCTGTCCTGCAACCTCCTGCCTGCGAGCCTTCGACACTTCCCGTGGCCTCAAAGTGCACCTAGCCTGGCGCCAGCACTGCAGTGACGTCGGCGCCACTCAGTGGCGAACAGCGGTTGTTCTTGTTATGTCAGCGTGTGTCACTAACATGTGGCTTGAGGTTGTTAGCGTGCGCATGTGTTGCTTGTGTGTGTGTGTATTGTTGGGGAGCGGTGGTGTGGCGGTTAGCGCGCTGCGCTACGAAAACAGCGACACAAATTTAAATCCCGCTCACGGCCAACACTAGTGACGATTTTCAGTCCCGGTGCTGGGCCTCCGTTAGATCGACTCAGATTTAAATCAGTAGCTAATGCCCCAACATGCAGTGAAAAAAGACGGCCGGGTGTGGTGCTAGTCCTTATTGGCGCTACTCGCTAACAGCAACTTGACCCTACAGTCTGTCAAGGCTACACGGGGGATCTTTGCCTGTGTTGTTGTGTCTGTGTGTGAGCGTAGCTAAGCGATGCGCCACTCTACGCCGATGTACCCCCGACACTGTATTCATTGTTGCTCCGTGTGAGATTGCTTTTTAGGTTTACATCTGCAGTCAATCTAACAGCGCTATGACGTCTTCCAATGTTTACGCAAACTAATGCAAAACACATGCGGCTGCCCGGGATCACGATTCAACGGCAGTCAGTGCTTTTGCGGTAACTCCAGTGCAGAGTACTCAAACATCACTGTCTTTCTTCTTTTGGGGAAGAGGGGGGGAGAGACCGGCAAGAATGTGCAGCCCTTAGCAATTTACGGGCCCTGAGTTTTCGGCCAACCCCAATGAGCTACAGGCACCGATCTTCAGAACAAGGGGATTGATGACTACAGTCCTTCAGTTTTGACTTAAGATGGAAGGAACCGTTGAGCTTTATGATGGACTGGCGTCCAATCGTGGGTATAGCCCTGCCTTGCGCCTTCTGTGTCTGCTGGGATAGGCTCCGGCCCACCGCGACCCTATACAGGATTAAGCGGTTTCTGGCAAATGGTTGGATGAACAACACACCAGCGGGGCGGCGGCTCAATTCTGTGTTCTTATTCAACGTCTCCAAATCTTGGCGCATCAAATAATTATTCTCGTTCGAGCTACTTACGCCGCACCCTGTGCTATTGAAAAACGGCGTGTAGCGAGGACGGGGGGGTCACAAGACATCTGGACCACCACGTACGCAGAACGCGAGGCAGCGAGCTGTAATTACGTTTCCAAGCACTCTTATACCACCGACAAAACAACATCAGCAGCATCAGCAAGAGGGCAAAACCGCAGAGGAAAACACGGCAAACAATGAGCTAATACCAGTTTGCTGTTTACATGGCTTTCCAATGAGCCCTGGCGCGTTTCCCTGAGACATAGACTGTGTACACAGGGGTACACGTGCCAAAGCGACCCTAACCTTGGGACGCGGCCACGCGAAATTCTGAACACGATGACAGCGGTTGATTCCGCCCAGGCTAATTGCCCTGAGCAAATTGAACCCGCCCCCCAACGTGCCCTGAGATGTTGTAACTTGCTTACCCCTCCCCGCTGGGCAGCTGTTAAAAAGAGCCGCATAGCTCAACGGTTCCTTTCAGCTTAAATGCAAACTGACTGATTTGGGAAATCAAGCTACCTTTCTATAATTAAATACATTTTGTCCAGATGTACCAAGGCGTTGTAGGAAACCGCAGAGAGGTGGTGTTGGAGGCAGCTACATGATCAGCCGACGCCAACCCGACGCCAACCCGCCAGACACTGTGTCCCTATATATTATGATGATATCGGTTAAGTCATTAAAGAGTGTTTTTTTAGCTGTGGGCTGAAACAGGGGAACCTGGTGGAAACCCACGCAGAGCAAGGGGAGAATACACAAACTCCGCACAGAAAGGTGCCCGAGGCGGTAATTGAACCACCTTGGGCAAGACCTCCTCTCTGTGAGGCGCAGATGTCACCACCGCACAGACAGCCTGCCACAGAATGTAAGTGTTGATATGATCCGTATAAATGTATTTCTACACCGAGGCTACTGGGGTTCAAATTTTCATAAGCATACAGAGCTTTACTATGGATACATGTCACGACTTTAACATTATTTCAGCGTTAAATTCCACTTTTTTCCACTTCGCAGCCATCAACCCCCCCCTTCAGCACTCTTCCACCTTCATATCCTGACGTCAGCAGACCCGTGTTACACGCTCGGAACGAAGATCGTCCGCGGGGCGGGCACTTTGCTAGCACGCGCGATGATGAACACGTGCTGTGGAGTCGCGGCCCCCATTCAGCAGCCTGTGTCCTGGCGCCGTGAAGCGCACTGTGCTAAGGTCACGGCGCCGATGACGTCACCGCGCGTCCCAGGTGCGGGGTGCGTAGCTGCACGACAAAGGTCACGGGCAGAAGGCATGGGCTTGGGGAGGCCTTCATCCAGCAGTTGATGATGATGATGATTATACAATTTATCCATCCAATGTCAGAAACCGCGTGCGACCAACCAACCACAAAATGCATGGAGACTCTACACTGGCTTACCCATCCACAAACGCATCACTTCCAAAACTGCAATAATATGCCACCGCGCTATCCACACAGGACACCCTAAATACCTCGCATCACTACTCCGGCCACTCGCATCAACACAATCCCGTACTCTCCGCAGCTCATCACAGCACCTACTCCACACACCGCGCTCACGTACAACCTTCGCGAATCGCCGATTCTCGGTCGCGGCACCCACAACCTGGAACAGCCTGCCACACCTATTGCGTCAAACACAGTCCCCCGACAGCCTTAAAAAAACTCTTAAAAATTCACCTCTTCACCGACTCACAACAAACCGACTGAGCAGGGCTCCACGCCTCCGAATCAACGGGTGCAACGCGCCCGGAGAAAATGCGCGCATTACAAAAGTAGATTATTATTATGATGCCGGGTCTTCCAACACCCACGGCTCACCAGCCTTGGGTTAAAACAGGGTAACCGCGTGACGCACGGGGTAAGTCTTAAAATTAAAATGTATTTTGTAACGCGTGGCACGGTATTCGTTCCATGGTTCGAAGAGAGAACGACTCAGAGGCGTGAGGAAACCACAGCGAGGGGTGGCGGGAGGGCAGCCACACGGTCAGATGGCGCCAACCAGTCAGACACTGCATCCCAATATACTATAATGGTATCGGCCAATTAATTAACGAGCGTTGTCTTTTTTTTGTTGTGAGAGGAAACCGGAGAACTTGGACCGTGGGGTCAGTTTTTTTTGTTTCAGTTTAGTAACGGCTAATATTACGCGTCACTTTAATAATATGTACACGTACTCTACAGCAAGGGTTCTCAACCGGTGGGTCGCGACCCATCAGTGGGCCGCGAGCTCCACCTAGTGGTCCGTAGAGACCAGACCCGAGTGGGCCTTAAGGTGCAAAAAGTAGAGAACCCCTGCTCTAAAGTGTACAAGTATTAGGTTCACAAATTGCAGTCAAATATATTTCGAAAAAAAATAAAGAGGGTGAATGGGACATCTCGGCGACTAGAGACGTTCCGAACGGCTGCAGCTAATTTGCCTCGTACGCATCTCATCCGCAGAGGCTCCAATGCTCCTCCACTCCCCTCTCTCAATCGCTCCCCGGCGCCTCTGTCAGCCAGCTGCGATTGCGCAATCGCTCGAGGGGGAGCTGAGAGGAGTGGTGGAGGTTGTGGAAAAGTACAGCCCTCCCTTCCTCCATCCCCTCCCCGCCTCCCTTCCTCCCTCCCTCCCGCGGTGCGGCTGTCGACAGGGCAGTCTCGGGCAGAGTGAATGAACGCACGGTGTGAATTTGGGGCGGCAGACGCGCCCCCCAGTCTCTCGCGAGGTCTCGTGCACATGGCTCGCTTCGTGGCCATGACAGTCGAAGTGATATTCTGCATAGGTTAATTGGCCTGCGGACTAAACTGCCCCCGGTGCCCTGTGATGGACTGGCATCCTGTCCTGGGTAATAACGCATGCCTTGCGCTCTGTGTCTGCCGGGATAGGCTCCGGCTCACCGCGACCCTGGTACAGGATTAAGCGGTTTCTGACAATGGATGGGATGCTTGTAGTGATGCGAGTATGGGGCTCACGGAAGATCAAAAACCAGAAAAACTATTAAATGTGTGGGGGGGGGGGGTCACAAGACATCAGGACCACTATGTACATTTTGGAAGCATCATCAGGCGTTACGTCGGGAGGGAGAGAGGGCGAGCGCTCGACACGGCTATCCCGAAAGAACAGCTCTGAAGTGCAACAACCATCATGAATCGAGCCGTGTAAACCTACATGAGTGCACCCTGCACATGCGAACGCATCGTCTTGAGCGCCGTATTGTTTCGAGACCGACAAAGTCATGGACTTGTGTCGTCCCGGGAGGACTTATCGATAAGCCAGAACAGCTCTTTTCAAAACCCGCTGGGTTAATCCGGGACAGGTGGCAACCGTAGGTGTTGCCCGTCCAGCGCGCGTCTCGCAAATCTGCGATGTCACGTCCTCCTTTGCGGCGCCTCGGTGGTTTTTATTTGTACTTCATCGCGGCAGACTTCCAGAACACCCAGTCTGGCCAGCGCGATAATTGTCTAATTAAGGGCGCTGCTTTAAACACGCCGCAGGTGCGGCGACGCAGCGCTTATGCAACCGAAATGAAAGGGCGCGTTAATTGACTAATTGTGTTAATCGGAAGGGGAAAACAACTCCCCGCATCCCTGGGAACGGAGAGCCCACGGGTGATTGCTGTTCCACTCGGCGCAACTACCTGTACCGGCCACCCCTCGTTATACGGAAGGTCTCCGTTCCTTAAAAGCTTTCTGCAAAGTGGGGTTCCCGTATGTCGAGGTGGAGCGACGCATGGTATATTTTTGAGATGCAAAAACGTTGTTTTTGTCCGAGCGAATTTCACTTCCGTAAATCGAAAATTTGGCCACGGTTACTCGTTTCCGTTATAGACGAATTTACGTAAACGGGGTTTACGTATGTCGGGGACATCACGAAAACTCCACACAGAAAGGCACCCGAGCCGGGAATCGAACCGGTGACCTTGTTGCTGTGAGGCGGCAGCGGTACTCGCCTTGTCACCGCACCACTCTGCTGCCGAATAAATAAAAATCGGCATACTTTGCTTAACCACCGGAGATTTCATAATGATCAACGTTATCAAAATACGCATTTACAAATTCAAGGTTACGGGCCGCTACGTTTGTGATGGGTCACCAATGAGAAGATGACCCAGCTGAGATTCCCACGGTGCCACCCGCGGCGCCCCCTCCCCACGCTCGCGATGCCCACCGTGGGTGGCACCTGGCACGAACAAGCCAAGCAAAGGCTTAGCGCCCCAAGCAGCTCAAGGGGCCCCTCTATCCATCCATCCATTGTCAGAAACCGCTTAATCCTCCACAGGGTCGCGGTGAGCCGCAGCCTATCCCGGCAGACACAGGGTGCAAGGCAGGGATATACCCAGGATCGGTCGCCAGTCCATCACAGGGCACCAGTGGCAATTTAGTCCGCAGGCCAATTAACCTATGCAGCAGTAGCATGTCTTTGGACTCCGCATTCATGAACCATCTCCAATTTAAATAAGCACAGCAATATAATTCCACGTAAAAATGAAACGAATATTTCTCGACGCGATCCGGTCTGCTTCTCCCATCTCTAACTTCAACTACATCAATGGGGGTCAAGGTAGAAGCGTTCACGTCGCGATCCCTGTCAGGTAATACTTGGTTTTGCCTGCGAATTCTACCAAACACTTCGAGGCCGAGCTGAAAGACAACGATGTCCAGAGGCTGACCATCGTGCTTCGAAGAATCGCAAAGCAGAAGACCACATCGATTTGCGTCGACGTAGACAGAGCTAATGCTAGAGACAGCAGCCAGTGTCGCATCGCAGTAATCCCGCTTCCAGAGCTTGCACGCTCACTGGGTATTTTCTCCTATAATAATACACATCTATCTAACACCACCATCGCCTGCCCGAGGGCGGAATCCATGAACCTCACGATCACCCGCAGACACGCCTCCATTATTTCAAGCGTGAACTTCGAGTCTCCGCGGTTTCGCTTTGAACCCGCGGCACCTTGAGGGGGCCAAACGCATACAGTGTAAATGTCTCTTAGAGATGGGGCCGGGCTGGGCGCACCTTGGGCCCGGAGAGCGCAGGAGAGCGGAGGGGGAACTCTCCCTCTTGGGTGCTCTCCCCTCTGAGCCATTGTCCTGGAAGCGTCATTGCAGTCGCGACTGAGGGCGGTGGCGCGACGCGGTGTTAAATATTTGCCGAGCGTGTTTGAAATGTGGTTCTTTGAGCGACACAGGGTGGCTGCAGAAAGTCCTGCGCCGCCTCGCAGAAAGTCCTGCCCCGAGGCGGTTCTATCCCCGCCTCGGGCACGCTTTTCTACGTGGAGATTTACGTGCTCTCTCCCTTGTTTTGCTTGGGTTACCTACGGGCTTTCTACGGGTTATCCAGTTTCCTCCCAAAACGAAACATTAATTAATCGGCCGATGACATTGTAATGTATTGGACTCGGTGTCTGGCAAATGTTGGCACCGGATCGCTGCGTGGCTGCCTTCCCCCACCCATCAGTGGGCCACTAGCGCCACCTAGCGGTCCGTGGAGACCAGACCCAAGTGGGCCTTGAGGTGCAAAAGATTGACAACTCCTGCTCGTAACCACTCTTCCGCCTTTACCATGGCGTCAGAAGAACGTGTTACACGCTTGGAACAAAATATCACCCACAGGGCGGGTACTCTGCTGGTACATTTCCGATGAAGCGGTGGGAGTCGCTGCGTTTCTGCACGATCGACAAAGGAGCGTCGTTAATCATTCTGTTTAGCGATTTACACGAGTCCAGAGCTTGTTTAACACCGACTGTACGGCGACCCCCATCCGCGTTTAAACAAGGCGAGGCCCCCACAGAGCCGTGATGGGAGCAGGGGGGAGGGGTTGGCACCTCAGAGCCACCAAAAACCCAGTCCGTTTCCTTTGTCTGAAACCGCTTAATCCTGTACACCGTCACGGTGAGCCGGAGCCTATCCCGGTAGACACAGGGCGCAAGGCAGGGGCTACACCCAGGACGGGATGCCGCAACCCTGTACAGGTTTAAGCGGTTTCTGACAATGAATGAATGGACGAGACACACTCCCCTCCGAGTGACCTGTCGACCCGCGTCACCGAAAGACGACGATGTCCAGAAGCTAGCCATCGTGCTTCGAAGAATCGCAAAGAAGACCGTGCGGACGCGAAGCTGCAAGTGCAGCATCCGTATCCGCCTTTGTCTCAGCGACCTGTCTTGTTTCCTCGAGTTAAATATATAGGTTTGTTTTCGTGGGGGCGGGGTTATTTTGTACAGGTGCAGGACATAGAGGAAAATGAAACCCACATGCTGGTCAGCGGCAGTACACACAGGTCTTGGTGGCGGTAGTCGTGTCACATGAAGACACTGGCTGAGTTTTCGAAGGGCGCATTTTTAGGCTGTCCGGCCCCCCCCGGCTAACTTCAACCGATATGATGCAATGAGATTCTTCAATTCATTCCAATTGTTACACGCTTGCAACTTCTTTGTCTCTTGCTCGTTTTTGTACAGTGCAATGTTACGCGTGTTACTGTTTACTTTATGGTTAGGGTTTCATCCTTGCACGATGTAACGCTGAAAATTCGTCGAATTTACCTGTAATTGGATACATCGTTTGTGTTGGTTAGTTCCAACGTTTGTTGTATGGCAGGAATCCCGCATCCACAGCTTGCAAGCGCGCTGAGTATGTAGTTCTGCTGTAATAATAGACAACTAAATAAACATCGAATGGATATGAGCCAGACAGGCTGTCACGTTGCTGGCCCAGATTTTGTGCCCTTTGCAAATAATGTTTTAGGATCAATATATGGGTCCTAACCAACCCGACCTCCCTCCTCCCCCAAACCATAACCTTGCTCTCTCTTCCATTCATAAACGTCCAGTACACGACTTGCTGTCTGAAGATTATGAGTTCAAATCCCAGTTGGGAGGGGTCAACTCAGTCCGTCGTCTCGCCGGGGTCGATAAAACGAGCACCGTTTTGTGGAGAAGACAACAATGGCTGTTGTACGGGAGGACTCGGTCCTGCCACAGGAAGGTGGAATTTCAACGTCTGGATCAGGGGATGTGCTCACGAGGTGGGTACATGTGTACGTATTGTTGTATAAACGCTAACAAGCCACTAATGAAACGCGTCGTGGACTATTGTAGCGACGGAGGCATGTATTCATTCGTGATCAAATAAATCATTCAGCTACAATGACAAAAAAACATCACGAAACACTTAACTCCTAGGTAAAACAAACACGGCAAGCTACGGTGTTTAGACTAAAACATTGTTACTGGAAATCTATAAAGCAGTGATGAATTGGATTGATTTTCTCTCGCCCCAGGCAGGTCAATTAATTCGGTTGTGATTCACGCTCCCGATTGAACTCAAGAATCGATCGAGAATTGCTCTCCATAGCCGCTCTTTCGGGATAGCCGTATCGAGTGCTCATTCTCTCTCCTATTTTGGAGGCATTATCACGTGGGACGCGAAACGTCGCAAGTGGAGACAGAACGCTCCACACGGCTATCCCAAAAGAGCATCTATGGAGAGCAATTCCCATACATCGATCCGTGACAAACCTACATCAGTACATTAAGAATGGATTCGTATGTGAACATCGTGGTGAATATAGCGGCCACTAGTGGCTGAGCGTCACCTCCGTCGCCTCTTTAACAGCCTCACTGACAAGATTAGCCGATCACATTTGAGTGGGGGAAGAAAAAAAACAATGAAAAGCAGAAAACCACTTAATGCTTTAATCTCATTTTAGATATTGGCTTCGTTTGCACTTGGCGGGCAGGCCCAGGCGTGTAAAACAATGTCTGGGAGCGAATGCTGGAAGGACATTTTTATAAATGTTACTAGGGAGACGCGCGCGTGTGTCTGTGTGTGTACTGCAGAGACAACTCCCTCCCAAACCTCAGAGACACGTCTCGAGAAGAGATAGGAATTCGTAAACAAAGTTTACGGCGACCTTTGAATG
>JAZEWU010000050.1:3509649-3523608 GCA_036362915.1 Geotria australis | reverse complement strand
ACTCGACACGGCTATACTGAAAGAGCAGCTATGGAGAGTACTTGTGATACGTGGAGCTGTCAAAACCATCGATCAGTACAGAGGTAAGTTGTTTTTTTTGTCCACAATTATATTCGTGCTGTCCGATGAGTGGTGACACCTGCAGTGACAAACTGGGGTTCATCTCTCGGCTGATGCGCTTTAAACTGCCGACCCGATCCCTGGCTTGGTGGCAGAGTCACTGCGCTCGAGGCTGGGCCGGGAGCTAGGGTCGCCACCCGTCCTGTTTTCCCCTCGACCGTCCATCTCTTCGAGACAGCTGTTCTGGGAAATCTGTGAATTTTTGACGGAACAAGTCATCATTCAAAGACTGTTTTTTTTTCGCCAGTTACACGGGGTACGGTCCCCGCTCTCTCTCTCTCTCGTAGTCTGTTAACGCCAAGCGCTACGTGTCCCGGGTTTTTGTGCCTCCAAGGTGGCAACCCTAGCGCGGAGAGAAGTAGCCCAGTGCGCTCCGGGGAATGCCCTCTCCTACCCCTCCTTTTTTTTGTTAGGTTAATTAGTTAGTTTTATATTTGTATTTATTTTCGGTCAATCCGCGTGTTTGTTGTGTCGCGGGAATCCCGTAAAGAGCTTGCAAGCTCACCGGGTATTTTGTTTCTGCTGTAATAATAAACATCTATTAATTGACCGATAAGATCCTAATATATAGGAAGCAGTGTGTGGCAATACGGCGCCGGCAAAACCGCCTGGCTGCCTCCTCCGCCTCTCTGTGCTTTCCTCGTGCCGCCGCCGAGTCGAATGAGTACCTTCGACAGTGAATGAATATGGGCGCGTTATAAATTTAAAAATCATAAAAAAAAATATTATCTATCCTGCCTCCGCACACCCTTCCTCCTCCTACCCCGCGCCCCGAGACGCACGGTTTGACCGGTTCTGCTGAGTCACCAATATCTGTCACCGCGATCAGCGGCGCCTCACATCTCGGCGGCTCGATCCGAAATGAAACAACGTCGCGAATAACGAACGGCTGTAGTCACGGTCGGCGCACGCAACACACGTGCAGACGCACGCACCTACACAAAGACAAAGGTCCCCCACCCCGTAGCTTCGTCCAGGCTGTACGGTCAAGTGCTGTTGGCGAGTAGCGCATGTGAAGGTTAGCACGGCACACGACGGGGTGGGTGGCCAGCACCGCAAAGACAAATATCTCCCGTATAGCTTCACGCAGGCTGTAGCGTCAAGTGCTGTTAGCGAGTAGCACATATTTGGGTTAGCAGGGCACACGACGGGGTGGGTGGCCAGCACCACATCCGGCCGCCTTTGTTTCCCCGAGTGGCAATGTTTACACACAGCACCAGGTAGGGGATTAAGGTGGAAGCGTTCACTTCGCGATCCCTGTCCAGTAATACTTGGTATTACCTGCAGATTCTACCAAACACTTCGAATCGAACTTCGGGTGGCCGAGTTCGTAACGCAGCGGGCTAGCGGCTTCACCACCGTGGGCTTCATCACGCACGCACCCACAGAGGGTCCCGATTACTATCTGCGTGCCGCATTGTTCGAGCGCTGCCGGTGATACCTTGAGCATAAAATAGCCCCCATTCATAACTTCAGCCACGCGCTGCCTCCATTCATCGATGACCTTTGGTGTCCGCGTGGCGACCGAGCGGCGCGCGCTGCGTGACCTGCAAGGCTGCAGCCTCTTATCGCGGTTTGTTTGCTCTACTGTACCTGCGGGTTTTTTTCATTCATTCATCTGGTTCATTCATTGTCCACACGTGCGTTTTCAAGGCGTCGCTTTTTCCGGATGAGGGTCGCGGCGTTACTTGCTGAGTCAAGCTCCTCCTGGGGGTTTCCCAGGCGTTCCCGGTATAGATGATACTGTCCCACCAGCGAGACTTAGAGACAGTCTAGAGCAGGGGTGTCCAAACTACGGCCCGCGGGCCAACTGCGGCCCGCCATCCATTTTTTATTGGCACGTATCAAAGTCTGAAAATATAATGGTCTATGGCCCACAAATAATATTTGCGCTTAACTGTATTGTGAGTGGCCCAGTCCTTCGTATATTTTTCTGTATGTGGCCCTCAGGAAAAAAAGTTTGGACACCCCTGGTCTAGAGCGTCTAGAGAGACACAGTCCCAGCAGCGTGTCCTAGAGACAGAATCCCGCTCCTCCTGGGTAGATTCCCAGACATTCCTAGTAAATATGCGCGCGTTACAAATATATATTATTGTTGCTTTGGTTTTTATTAGTTGTTTTTTTTTCTGTCGTTGATATGCCGTTCTCTCCGCGGCCCTTGTGCAGCGCTTTGTGACCCTCGGGTGAAAGGCGCTCTATAAAACGCTATTATTATTATAGAGACACAGTCTAAACCAGCGTGTCCTAGAGACAAGACTCCAGCTCCTCCTGGGGGATTCCCAAGTGTGTTTCCCAGGTTACCCGCTCAATCCTGTACAGCGTCGCGGCGTAGTCAGAGCGGCAGACCCAAGGCGCAAGGCCGGACTATACCCATGATGGGAACCCAGTCCATCACGGCACTGGGGGCAATATAGTCAATTAACCTGGGCAACAGCAGCAGCAGCGTGTCTTCAGACTGTGGGAGGGAACCGGAGTGCCCGGCGAAAACCCACGCGGACACGGGGAGCACATGCAAACTCCACACAGAAATTGCGGCACCCGAGCCGGGGATCAAACCTGGGGGCTTCTTGCTGTGAGGCGGCAGCGCTAGTCACCGCGCCACCACACACCACCCCTACCGAACTCACGTAGCGGTCCATTCATTCTGTGCATTATTCGGGCCTCGCTGTTGCTGTTACGGGCGGACTGTGTTTAGTCAAATAATCGCCCGCACCACATCCCAGCATGGCCCTTCCCCTCCCACTCTCCCTATCCAAGCACCACTCACTCATCCACCGCTCCCCTATAAACTCACCCCCTCCCTTATAATCTCACCCCAGCCCACACGTCCTATACAGAAACCCATTATCAAACCGCAACCATTCATCGCCGCAGCGCGAGTGCTGAGTGCGGACACTGCAATATTCATAGTCGTGCACTCTCCACATCAGTACGCATGGATTGCCATCGCTTCCTTCTTTGTGCCATATCCCAGAAGCGTTCACGTCGCGATCCCTGTCAAGTAATACTTGGTATTACCTGCAAATTCTACCCAAACACTTCGAAGCCGAGCTGAAAGACAACGATGTCCAGAAGCTCAAACAGATGCCAGAAGCCCCTCAGTCTGGAGCAAAAAGAGAGGCCAATGCCCGCCTTTAAGGCCAGCACTGACTATTATATCTATAAATGTTGAATGGCTGTCTGCAACTAAAGAAGAGGCGCTATATAAATGCTATTATTATTATTAACTTGTTGCAATGGGAAGCTGTTATGTCACCATCACGCTTCGAAGAATCGAATCGAATTCGAATCCCAGCGCGTGCGCAGTCGACTCGGTCAGTCTGCTGGGGGTGTGCTAATTGTCCCCCCTAATCTCCCTATCTCCACAGAAGCCAAAGATAAACAATTGGTATCAACGGGGCCAAGGTGGCAATCTTGGGCCTAAGTGCTCCCATTCCCCAAACTATCACAATCATCATTGTCAGAAACCGCTTAATCTTAAATAGGTATACTATTGGCCCCGGTGCCCTGTGATGGACTGGCGTCCTATACGGGGTATAAACCCCCGCCTTGGGCCCTGCGTCTGCCGGGATAGGCTCCGGCTCACCGCGACTCTGTACAGGATCAAGCGGTTTCTGACAACGGATGGATGGATGTGGCAAGTCGCTCAGAGGGGAAACGTGTGAGTTAGCGGCGGGAGGAATGTGGCGCGAACACGGGGAGGGTATGGGAGCGCGGGGCGACGCGACCCGACACAGGTGAGGACATTTCCCCGGCCTGCCCAGGCCAGAGTTGGGAAAAAATGCGACGCTTGGGATAATTTTTTTCACGTTACGCTTTCTGACTTAAAGTTGAAAGCGTTTGTAAAGAATTTAGCCGGCGTGATTGATTTAAAGGTTTGCCTGACACCTGAACCAAAAAAAAAAACGGGGCTAAAAGGACAGCCCTTGGCTTCCGCGCCGTAGCGGCGTGACGCTACGCGGCGCAAAAACGAGCGGCGGATCGAGACGACACCTCCCGTCATCACCCCCGGCTCGTCACGTTAGTATTTGCCGGGTAAACACTTGTGATCGCGAGTGCCGATCTGATAGCGTTACGGCTTCCGAGCGTATGCATGATTTTTCTTTCTCGTCACATTTCAATGCATCATGGTCCATTCCTCAGTGACGAACAACTGCCGCACATTCCCTACCGGCCACTAACTCGCTCCCTGTCTCTTTGCACCGCTGGATAACCTTGTCAAGTAGCCCTCGCTTTTGTCTGCCGGGATAGGCTCCGGCTCACCGCAACCCTGTACAGGATTAAGCGGTTTCTGGCAATGGATGGACGGGATGGTTGGTGGAACACGTAAACCTCAGAGACACGCTTGTCCTGCAAGGCGGCCTGACGCTGGCCGAACAACGCGAGGATTCTCAAATCCACCTGTGTGACGATCTGAGTGTCGCCACTCAAAAATTACCTTGGCCCAACATCGCAACGCAGCAGGACTCTCTCTCTCTCAAGAAAGCTTCGGTGCGAGGCTTCGCTTGGTGAATAAAGGGCCTTCTGTGTGCGTGCCCAGCAGGCACGCGCCGGCGCTGCATCGCGTATCGCTTTGCGTTCACAAGCGCGACGTTAGCGAGTCGAGCGCCGCTCGCGGCCGGGGGCCAAAGTTCAACACGGCGACGAGCGGCGGAAGTCGGTGCGGTTTGTTACGACAGCGCAAGGACGCGCCGCTGCCCGTGCCGCTTTGTTAAATCGGAGCCTTGTTCGACAAACCGTCGGTGGGAGAGCATCTGCTGCCGGAATAACAGAGCGGCCTCGCTGTTGACACTGGGTCACGCGTTCGCGCCCGCTCTGCCGTTCGCACGCGGACACTCCTCGGCAGCGACAACAAGAGCTTCCGCAGCCCCGCCCCCGTGACCCCGTTACTCAGGGGTCACGGGGGGGAGGGCAGAGGTCATGGGGAGACAGAGGTCACGGGGGGGACAAAGGTCACGGGGAGATTGGGATGTCTCGAGAATGACCCCGGGGAGAGGGCCCACGCTAGCTCGTTACGTGGCCAATGAGGCCGAGCGCTGCATCCAGCCGATAATGTTCACGTGTTATTCTCCCCCAGCGCCCTTTGCGAGAGTGATGACGGCGCAATGGCCGCATGGTTTACTGGCAAATGCTAAATGGTTAAAGCTCTGCTTACAGCGGGTCGCGCCGCACTGCGCCAGGAACCCGGCCAACCCGAGTTCGATTCCCGGCTCACGGCCAGTAACAGTGGCAACTATCTGAACCGTTCCTGCACCTCCGGCTAGGTCAACCCGGCCTTAAATGAGCCATCTGATATAAACAACGGTTATTTAAAACAGAAATGTACGCTCTAAAGGGAAAAAATATGTTAGGGCTCAATTAAATGGGGGGGGGGTTACAAGACACTTTTGGCCACGCTTCGCATCTGAAGTCCCCCGACTAACGAGGAGTTGTGAAGAGATCCAGCAAGCTTTGGGCTCAACGGCAAAGAACCCCCGGGACAGGTTTACCACAAGGGTTCAAAGGTGATTTATTGTTGGGCCATTTAAAAACCCCAAATTGCAATGTTCACAGGTAAAGAATCATAACGGTTATGTTATCTGACAGCACAGACACACAATTTACGGATGTGGTTTGTGATAAAAGGATGGCGGGTGGGGTGGGGGGTACTGGCTTGGGGGGGGGTCTCAGACCGCAGGAATTTAGAGCTGCAGCTGTAATAGTCTGGTTTAAATTGGACCACAACGGCAGTGAAGTTGCTCTTTCAAGGGCGGCCACAATGTGCCCTGTGATGGGCGACGAAACTCGTGATTCGTGACAGTGGCGTGGCGTGGGATGTGCCAGCGCCCGGGGCAAGGCAAGTATTGTGCCCCCCTAACCCGTGACCCGTGGACCGTTAGCACTCCCTGGGTCCCCCTTCCAGCAGTCCAGCATTGTATAAGGAATGACTACCGCGTCAGCAAAACAATTATCACGGAAATAATGTTACGTGGCAACGTGAATTTGCCCCGTCACGTTGAAAAACTGTGTAGAATGTTCGAACGTTTGGAGATTTTCTGTGTGAGGGGGAGGGCACGCTATTTTTTATTTATTTATCATAACTACTTTATTTATTTTCTCTTGAAATTTTGTGCCCCCTAAGAATTTTGCGCCCGGGGCAAGCGCCCCGGTGGCCCCGCCCGCGCTACGCCACTGATTCGTGATGAATGATGTTGGTGTCGGGGTGAGAATGAATCTGCGACGGGAGCGACGCCGATTGAGCGAAGGCGATCAAAGCGTAACGACATGCGTGTGATGATCCATCCATACGTCCACTGTCAGAAACCGCTTAATCCCGCACAGGGTCGCGGTGAGCCGGAGCCTATCCCGGCAGACACAGGGCGCAAGGGAGGGTTATACCCACGATGCGACGCCAGTCCAACGCAGGGCACCGGGGACAATTTAGTCTGCAGGCCAATCGACCTATGCAGCAAGCATGTCTTTGGATTTCGGGAGGAAACCGGAGTGCCCGGTGGCGAAAAGCCACGCGGACACGGGGAGAACACGCAAACTCCACACACAAAGGCGGCACCCGAGCCGAGAATCGAACCCAGAGCCTTCTTGCTGGAACTCTTCCACAAGCCGCATCAGTAATTCGGACAGAGTCGAATGTTGTAACGTATTTTGCTTGCGTGAGCTAATGCTGGGTCCGGGCTCATTGGACAGTGGCGTTTAATATAGACTGAGGTCGTATCGTCAATCGCCCTTAGATGCTCTGAATGGAGAGTACCGTATATAAATAAACACACCCAGGTGTGCGGATTCCGCTGTGCGCATCCTGTCTCTCCCCTTGGGGGGTAGCTTACACATGGTTGCTTGGCACTGCAGGCAGTTGCTAGGAAATAGATGGTTGCCAGGCAGTAGTGTTGACCTGACCGGTCACATTTATCAGCTGCACGTCAAATGGATTTTTTTTTTTTAACAACAACAACGATTATATCAACTCGTACTGATGTAGGTTTTCACGGCTCGATTCACGACGGTTGCTCTTCAGAGCTGTTCTTTCGGCATAGCCGTGTCCAGCGATCTCTCTCTCTCGCGCGACGTTTCGCATCCCACGTTGAGGATGCTTCCAGCGTGGGTTGCGAAGAGAGGGGAGAGATGGAGATCGCTCGGCACGGCTATCCCGAAAATCAACTTATCCGTCTGAGCAAAATATATATATTTAAATCACGCCAAAGTGCTAACAGATTAGGGATGTTGCGACGAAGATGACAGATGGGGCAGGAATACAAATAAACGGACCAGAGGTTCGCGTTTCAAACATCGCCGCAGCACGAACCGGCTACGCAACGCCGCCTTTCCAAATCCCTCGCGCGCTTGTTGCGTCAATGCAGGAATCCCGCATCGAGCTTGCAAGCTCGCTGGGTATTTGTCTGCTGTAATAATAAACATCTATCTATCTGTAGAAAACCTCGTATTTTTCTACATTATTTGTACGACGGCAAAAATGACCTTTGGTCTATCTATCTATCTATATCTCTTGAGCTAGCTCTTTTTTACAGTTGTCCAGCGGCGGAAGGATAAGCTACGCTTCAACATCTCAGCTCACCGGGGACAATTTAGTCAGGACAAGAAACCTCGGCAGCAGCAGCACGTCTCTGGACTGTACATTCTCTTCCCGTGGGGGGGGTCGAAGAATTCACGACACCTCGGCCAACGCAGGTGATTCTCACGGGCGGGCGAGGCTCACCGCGGCTCTACGCGATCGCCCTGGGTCGCCGCCGCCGCCGCTCTCCCGTCTGACTCACCCGCCGAAGCCTCCCACCTCGCCGCGTCTGAGCCTGCGCCAAACTCCCGGCGGGCAAAAACGAGTGTCCCCCCCTTTGCCAGGTCGCTCATTAAGAGAAGTGCGTGCGGCGCGTCAAGAGCCGCGGATCATTACTCGCCGGGGTTCCGTCAAAGCCAGAAAAGCAGCCGGGTAATTTGTGGCGTGAGCGATCACGGTTTCAGCGTTGCGTGTTGTTGTTTACGCCGCGTACATTCGTGCGGTCGACAGGGCGATAATGTGGGTTTTGGTTTTTAAAGCGAACGCAATTACAAGGCCGCGGCAAGTCAGCGCACGCTAAGTGTTGCTCTCGCAAAGCTGCTCTCGTCTCCTCGGGCTAATTTCTCATTTTAGGCTCAAAGCTCTCTCTCACTCTGAATATTTGCTTTCTTGTGCATCGTTAACGCTGCCCACTTGCCCTCCTTCCAGGTATTGGGCTCTCGGTCACACGTCAGCCCACGTGAATCTCACGTGAATCCATCGCCTACGTTCATTCCGCCGTGACCACGGGGCCTCGCGAAGTGCCATCAGCGAGGGGCGCCGAGGAAGGCGGGCACGGGACGCGACAGGACGTGTGTCCGCGACAAGAGCCTGGCACCTTTTGTTCCTCTCGTGTCGATGTTTTACACGCCGCGCCAGCTACTCACTTGACGCTGAATTGATTTAGGAAAGGCCCAGGACCGGTTCAAATAATCGTCACCGGCGTTGGCCATGACCGGGAACGAAATTTGGCCGCCAGGGTCACAGCACGGCGCGTTAAAACAAAAAAACAGAAATGTCAACACTGCGGAGAATGCGTACGGGATCCCCAGGAAACATTGCGCAACAACCGAGCGAGATGTTTTAACAGAACACCGAGGAGACCCGTCGTGCGGAACAGCGGGAGGATCACGCAACCTCCGCTCAGAAACGCGCCGCGGCCGGGAAATCCAACCCGGACGTTTCTCGCTACGAGGCACGAGTGTGGCCACCGCGCGGCCCGTAAATAAAACGCCGGCAGGAGGCAAACGTAGCAATGGACGTCCGGCAGCATCGGCGCGGGCGGGGAACGTTCAGCCCGGCGCCGGAAGCCTACGGCAGCCGCAAAGTCTTGCGTTCGAGGAAACCCCCGCGACCGACCTCGGGCAGAGAGTGCTCTTTGTGGACGCGCGACGGCTGGTTTTTGCAGCTCTGCGAGGTTGGGGGGCTGGCAGGTGACTGGTAGAACCGGATGGGCACGCTCCCACCTCTGATACTTCACCTCCGAAGCTTGACCTCCGAACCTTCGCTTTAACCTGACCTCGCGGCGTGCCGCACAGCAAGACTAAGCAGGCGCTGCCGGGCCCATGCCCGCCTCGCAGTGTCACGTTCGCAGACGAGGGTCACGTGGTGTTCCGATCTCAAAACATGGGCGCACGCGAGGATGAAAGCCGTCAACAGCTCCATCGTCGCCCGTGTGTGTCGCGCCTTCATCTCAGGAGCCCTTTCGTTTGTTTATACGCGGCCCTGTCATCTCTCCCTGTGTGTTGCATATCTCTCCTTCGATCTCGCAGAGGTAATCTGTTTCTACTTTCTCGCTACGTCTCCAAGAGCCATCCAGTATCTCTCTCTCTCTCTCTCTTCGGGCCGAATACTCGCCGGCGCGACGCGGCAGGAGCCTCGGCGAAGCCGGCCAGCGAACGCCACCTCCTCCGATCGGTCGCGGATTCTCGACGAGCAGGGCACGAACCGCGGGGTCGCCCTCTCCGGTCATCGCGACGGGGTCCAGGCGGCGTGGGGCGTGGGAGAGGCGCGGGCGGGCGACCGGGAGCGCACGTGGGGCAGAGAACGCGGAAAGGCTGTCGAGTGACGGCGTCGAGAGGTCAGCGGAGCGGCAAACGCGCCGAGAGCCAAAACAAGTGGGCGAGCGCGGTGGAAGGACGGGCGCTGCTGATCCGCCCGTCACGGCTGCAATAACACCGGCGGATTTTGCCAGATGTCGGCATTGTCGGAGGCGGAGGAGGAACGGCGCCCCTATCTCAAGACGATCGTCTGCGGCCCGCGACCACACACATAACGTTCGTCGGAAAGACGGTCGCATACTTCATTGCGAGGCGGCTGCGTTACTGTTGGCGACTCAAATCAACCGACTTCAATTAAAACATCCCAAACGTGTAGACACAGAAACCAGAGCTGAAATAAATATTTGCCCCCCTTGTCAGCCTCCGTGATAACAATGAATTACAGGACCATCCAAGGACGAAAGGCACGTTGGAAATCGTTACTACATAATCCATTCGTGAGCACGATTTTTATAACCGCTTCTCTAAACACTGATAGCTTTGTAAAGCTGTAAAACACTATCGGGGAATTGTGAATTACAGATACATTGTATTTTGCTCAGATGCCTGGACGGACTGTGGAATGTCCCGGCCATAAAGCAACACCGCAGCACATTCCGTAACACAGGATAATGAATCCATGGATTGGCTTTGTAAAAACTGCGACATTTGGCAGAACGAAGGAAGTGATGGCAACGTGTGGAGGAATCGACACTTAATTAATTTTAACAAACCAGCACGAGTGGCCCTCATCCCTGACCCAGTGATGGAAATTCCACATTGCTATGGTGGATGGCATGCACTCCGCAGGACAGCCAACGTAGACTTTACAACGTGGTTTACTAAGATCCAGCTCCATACATAAAGCAATCCACCACCTGCTCCATGGAGACCATCCATCTATTGTCAGAAACCGCTCAATTCTGTTCAGGGTTGCAGTGAGCCGGAGCCTATCCGGGCACACGGGGCGAACGGCAGGGCTACACCCAGGATGGGACGGCAGTCCATCACAGGGCGTGTTACTTTCTAGAGTGCCAAATAAATCCGGAGAATACGGTATTGTACGGGAAAGGACTGCTGCTAATACTATAATCTTCTATAATAATTATTCTTTAAATAGCCGTGTTAATGGTTTTCCACGCAAATCCGCACATTCTCTTAAGAGATTGATCTTTGAGCAAAAAAAAACATTCCACTACTTAACCTTGCGGCGAGAAAGTTCACACGTATTTATTTAATTTTAAAATACTCCCCGCAAGACAGCCACTTTAAAATCTCCGGTTTGTTTTCCCGGATCACGGAGCGGAGCGTTTCACGCCGAGCGCCGCATCGGTTCTCCGGATAACGGTTCGGCGGCGATTTAATAATTCATCATCGCGAAGGAGGGCTTAACCACGCGTCGCGGTGACGCGGCCAACACCCATCGCCACCAGCGCCGCGAACAACCCACCCGACCGAAACGAGAGCGCGACCGAGCGGCACCGAAATGCGCCAGCGAGACGGGACGTTAAGGGATTACGGGAGAATGTAAACACTCGTACTGCACGGGTCCGCACAACCGAGCCATTGGTAGCACAACACCTGTGTCCCAGAGCTACGAACGGACAAAGTGACCGACTCAATTCACCACCGGGCAGAATTAGTCAACCAGCTGCGAGTTAGGTGCCTGTTTAACCGCAGCGCTGCCAGCCGCAAGGTGGCTGCACCACCGCCACCAGCAGCACCGCCTCTCTGCGGCTTCCTCGCGCCTCCGAGTCGCTCGCCACGAGGATCGACCTCCTTGTCAGAGAGGCGCGCGCTCGGGACGAGCACCGGAGCGACGCTCGCGCTATCGAGAAACCGCTTCGACTCCGCGCGTGAAGAGTTTCCGCGGGACAAGGCGGGACGGTTCGTCCTCTCGGCAGCGCGGTCGACGCGGTGTCGACGCGGCAATCCGGCCGCGGTCCGTTGCGAAACCCACGACTCGCGTTCGTCAGCGCCGATCGGGACGCGTCACCGCGACCGAGAGCCTCGCGGAGGGGAACGTTTAAAGACCTTTCGTTGTAATCGCACGTTATCCCCCCCTAATGTGAAACGACGATGATGAAACCGCCGTTTTCTACGCTCAAGCTTAGGAATTTCGCGATTTAATTTCAGCGCGACGGGGCCGTTGCATAATGGAACTCTTGTGCGTTCGTGCGCGTGTGTGCGTCTGCGGTTAATGAGGAAATGAATCGTGTGCCGGATGCGTCGGCTTAAGTGCGGATGATCTAAGTGCGCGAGCCTCGATTACGCGTGACAGGTACAAGTGGTAAAGTACGAGATCTGTCTCGATGCACGTTTGACCGGGAGGTGACAACCTTCCTGCTCGACACCTTGTTCCATCTCGTCACTTGTGCCGGACAGGAACTTATCGTTGCTACGATCGATGGAACTGTACCCAGGAACTTCACTTCTGGAGTCATTCTCCAGCTGTGATGAGGACTGCAGGTCATGGCAATACGATTACTCGCTCACCCGCTCACTCACCCAATCACTCACCACACTGCAGGTCACAACACTCTCACCTCACCCAATCACTCACTCACTCACTCACTCCCCCACTCACTCACTCACTCACCACACTGCGGAACACAGCAACACTCACACAGCCACTCACTCACCCACTATACGCCGCACCCTCCCACTCACTCGACCGATCACTCTTCTGCCACCGAAACCAGGGTTACTTTTCCTGGGAACAGCCCTCACCGATTCCTTCTCCACCCATGCCGAGGACGCGCCGCATCCAGCATGCCATGGCGCTCGCGGCCTTCGGCAACACGGTCACGCGTCAGCCACTCCGGCCTACAGGGGCGACTCGCGACAAGTTCATCGGCGAGAAACGAGCGGAGGCCGGCCGGCACGCGGGGCGTCACAGCTCGCGACCTCCGCACCCGCGGTGCCCCCAGCGCGCCCTGCCGCTCTCACTCACGGGCACGGCGGGCCAGGTGGCTGCGTCGCGAGCGACCGGCACCGCTCGCGATTCCGCAATCGCGACTTGACGAGCAGACTGCGGCGTCAGGTTTTTAAACGGCTTTCGCGAGCGACAGAAACCGCACGGCAGGCCGTCGCCTAGTAATTGCGCACGTCACCGTCAGCTGCGGTCGGAACACGGCGGCCCGCCGTGTCGTGGTGCCGCGTCGAGCGGGGGGGGGGTTCATCTCGGCACGAACGATCGCGCGGTCGGACCGGCGGCTAGTGTTTCTGCGATCAGCGTCACAACCATCGTCCACCCAGCCCGCGACGCGGCAATCCGCCCGGCGTCGGCGCGCGAGCCCGATCGCGCCGCTCCGTCATCGCTCTCGACCGTCGGCCCGTCGTCACCTTCTGGCCGTGTCCTGCCGTGTGCTGTCATGCGGTGGTGTGTTCGAATTCGATTCGATTCTCCGAAGCGTGATGGTTATGTGACAGTTGTATTCCATTGCAACAGGTTCTTATTTAGTTGCAGACAGCCCTTCAACGTTTAGAGATATAATAGTCAGTGCTGTCCTTAAAGGCGGCGGGCATTGGCCTCTCTTCTTGCTCCAGACAGAGGGGCTTCTGGCATCTCTGTTGAAGCTTCCGGACATCGTTGTCTTTCAGCTCCTCGGCTTCGAAGTGTTTGGTAGACTTTGCAGGTGATACCAAGTATTACTTGTCAGGGATCGCGACGTGAACGCTTCTACCTTGATCCCCGGTGGTGTGCTGTGGTGGTGCGTTGTGGTGGTGTGTTGTGGTGTCCTGCCCAAGCCCACTGTGCTCAGCCTTGTGCAGCGCGTTGTGACCCTCGGGTGAAAGGCGCTATATAAATGCTATTATTATTACCATTAACCTGCTTACGCGCTCTAATCCATCAGTGTTTAATTATTTAAGTTGGTTTTAAGGGTTTCATAATTCATGTCCATAAATTAATCATTTATATCCCAGCGGCCGAGCCGGTGCTGGTGAAATGCTTGCCTACGTCATGCCGCCCGTGGGGGGATTTGAGCATACTTCACCACACTGCTCTGTGTGGGTTCACAAAGAGGTGGCACACGACAGTCTGGATAAATAATAATATTTACATTTTCACAGCGCCTCTCACCCCAAGGTCGCGAAAGCCCCGTACAAAAGTAAGACTGTGAAAAAACAACATCACGCAGGCTGATAAACATTGCAGACGGTAAAACCCCGTATCCAGTGATTACTTTCGAATTCGATTCGATTCTTCGAAGCGTGATGGTTATATGACAGTTGTTTCCCATTGCAACAAGT
>JAZEWU010000050.1:3499487-3509627 GCA_036362915.1 Geotria australis | reverse complement strand
TCAGCTCCTCGGCTTCGAAGTGTTTGGTAAAATTTGCAGGTAATACCGAGTATTACTTGACAGGGATCGCGACGTGAACGCTTCTACCTTGATCCCCAGTGATTACATGTGAAATCAAGTAACACCCCAGCTGAGAAAGCCCCGTACACTTGTAGCCGTAACGGGGAATCGAACTCGGCTGGCCGGGTTCACAACGAAGCGCTACGCACCACCACTCTACCGTTAAGCGACCGACGTTGTGATAAATAAACTCTGGATTTCGAATACTAACGTTCACTAATGATGTTGTTCGTCCGGCCCGATAATTGTGAAAGCGCGGCAAGTTTTAACACGCCGTGTTTATTTGACGGCAACTTGACAGTGCGCGTGGAGCTCACTCCGCGAACGTTTGTCGAGGTGTCCGTGTCACTTTTATGTAAGCACTGTAATTCAATGCCACGGCGAAACGCGACCCGGGGACGGAATCTCACGAGACACCGCCGCTCGGCGGCGTTCGCTGATGAAATATTTAATTGGCCTCTGCAGTAAATAATAATTCGATTAGATTCTTCGAAGCGTGATGGTTATATGACAGTTTCCCATTGCAACAAGTTTCTCTTTAGTTGCAGACAGCACTTAAACATTTAGAGATATAATAGTCAGTGCTGGCCTTAAAGGCGGGCATTGGTCTAGTCCATCACAGAGCACCGGGGGCAATTTAGTCCACAGGCCGATTAACCGATGCAGCAGCATGCCTTCGGACTGAGCGAGGATACCGGAGTGCCCNGGGGGGGGGGGGGGGTCCGTGCTGCTGGCGAGGTGCGGGTGTCGCTCCGTGGGCGCCCGCTCGGAGCGTGGCACCAACGGGAACAATTTCCCCTTGCCGCCCCTCGCCTCCACCTCCTCCGCACCTCCTCCGTCCCCGAGGCCGGCGGTTATCGAATCGCCCCGGCGGATCGCGCCAAGGGAACATGTCGCCGCGGCACGAAGTTAATTCGCTCCGAGCGCCGCTATAAATACGCCGGCGCGGGGGCCGGACGGGCGGGCGCTAAGTTCGGGGTGCGAGATCTGTCGAGCACACGCCGGATCGGAGCGGCGCGCGCGTGCGGGGCGATACCGCGAGCGTGCGATCATGCGCGGTTTTCCACCTCACGCGCCTCGAGGCCCACCTGGGTCAGGTCTCCACGGACCACCAGGTGGCTCGCTGATGGTTCGCGATCACTGGTTAAGAATGGCAGCGCGAGAAGAGCCCCTCCGAAGAGGATCTCGATTGGGGCTTTCGAGAGGAAGCCCCGAGCGACGTCTGTGGGCCGTGCCCGGCGGGAACTGGGCGGCAGGGTGGCGCAGCGGTAACATCTGCGCCTCACAGCAAGAAGTCCCCGGGTTCGAATCTCGGCTCGAGCGCCTTTCTGTATGGAGTTTGCGTGTTCTCCCCCTGTTCTGCATGGGTTTCCTCCGGGTTCTCCGGTTTCCTCCCACAACTTAAAAAAACACTAATTATTTAGCCGATAACATCATAATATATAGGAAGCAGTGTGTGGCAATATGGCGCCAGCAAAACCGCCTGGCTGCCTCCTCCGCCACTCCGCGCTTTCCCCGCGCCTCTGAGTCGTTCTCTCGTCGAGCGAGTACCTTCGGTAGTGAATGAATATGTGCGCGTTATAAATGTAAAATTATTATTATTAACTGCGACGGGGCAGGCCCGGCGACACGGCGCGTGTTCCTGTGGGCGCCGCTCGCTCGCCAACCGCCGCGCCATCGCGAGACAAATACGTCGCGGGCAGATTGGGCAACGCGCAATCGGGCACACACGCACGCACGCACGCCTACGTGCACACACGCACGCACACTCCTCGTTTCCCCGAAGCGCCTATTAACTCTGGGACTCCCCCAACCACCCCGTCCTTCCTCCGCCAAGTCCTTGCTCAATTCAAGAGGTGGTGTCAGCTCTCTCGTTATTGTCAGCAATTCGCAAGTTTCTCGTGTCGCGGGAGTCCTGTGAAGAGTTTGCAAGCTCAATGGGTATTTTTCTGCTGTAATAATAAACATGTATCTATCTCTCCTCGGCCGTTTTGCTCCGAGTTCGCGGCCACAGCCGCGCTATCGCTTACACGGTCGACGCTCGGTGACCGTGATAAAGACGCAAAACGTCGATTCCGCTAGCCGCGTGAGCTGGTGATGCCACCGGTGTCGGTCAAGGCGGGTGGGACTCCGTGTGTGGGTGGGTGTGTGTTTGTCTTTGTGTGCGGTGGGGAGCGGTGGCTCGGTGGTTAGCGCGCCGGGCTACAAACCTGGCCACCCGAGTTCGAATCCCGCTCACGGCCAACACCAGTGACGATTTTTCTGAAACGGTCATGGGCCCACCGCGCCAACCACTGAGCCACCGCTCCCTACCGCTGCCCAAACACCCACACACAGTCACAAAAACAAAGATCCCCCGTATAGCCTTAACAGACTGTAGGGTCAAAGTGCCGTTGGCGAGCGCCTATGAAGGCCGCCTCGAAGTGCACCCGGCCTGGCACAAGCCTACGCACACGCAAGCACGTGCACGCAAGCGTCGTACAAAGTGTTCCAATCCAGCCCGTGTTCCCCACCGCCCGCCCGCCACGCTCCCAACACTCGGCCAGGCGGCGCGAATATCTCCCAATCTGCTCACAGAGGGGCCCGTGGCGGGAGGGGGAGTAGGGAGTTCCATCTCCAAGAAGAAGCTCTTGCACAATCGGGACTTCCAAGGAACGGCGCTCGCTCGTGACGCAAGGGAGGGCTCGAGCCAGCGAGCGAGCGTGCGCCCCGGCACGCGGTGGTGAGGGGACGACGAAGACATCCTCCTCCGCGCTATCCGTTCATCCGCCGGATAGAAGGAGGCTCGGGGAAGTTAATCACGTCGCGGAGCCGGGAGGCGAGTTAATTGCCGCACGCCGAGAGTCGGAGCACGGCGGTGCTGGGGCGGCGGGCGATGAGCTCCTGGGTTCGAGTCCCGGGAAACCCCACCACCGGCTCGGTTAAAAAGCAGATTATCTGTAAATTTAAGGCTCTCGTGACCAACATGCCGGTGTGCTGAAGTAGTAAATTATCGGCACGTTTTGTTCACGTGACAAGCCTGAGTAAGTGTCGGGCGGACGCGGGTTTACGACACTTGTTTTTTACGCGACTTACCCATCAAAAGATTATATATTATGGACAGATTTTCTGTGTTTATTGGGTTTAACGTCTTTAACCAAGTTAGCCGAATTTCGCTCACACAATCCCTGGGGTGGTGACAATGTACCGATGTAGGTTTTTTCACGGCTCGGTCGCCTTTATAACCGGTCAGTTTCCACACGCAGGCCATAACGCCTGATGATGCTTCCAACGTGGGGGGGCGAAACGTCGCGAGGGAAGATCGCTCAGTGACACGGTTATCCCGAAAGAACAGCTCTGAATGGCAACCATCAACTCCTTACTTCAGTCCGCTTAGCCAAACGATGAATAGCTCGACAAGGAAATCCACTACGTGAGTAAATCCGCGTAGAGTGTTAATCTTCTTGCTCGGCTGTCGAGACGGCCCCAGGGTGGTGGGTGCAGCGATAATGGTTTGTCAGCGTCCCGAATTCGGCTCCAGGTGTGAGCTTGACCAGACCCCATCTTCACCCCCCACAGAGCCGAGCCCAATAAGACTCAAATGCCTCGAGGCGAGGACACATAGCTGTCAGAGAAGAATGATGCGACGGAGCGCTGAAAACCGTGCATTAGTGTAAAACTAGAGGGCTTTAGAGTCGGAAAGATGAGACCTTTAGTCAAGTCAGTCAAGGAAGGGGAAACATGCCCATGCCTGTGGGCACGTGTTACTCAGCCTCCACCACTAACCCCAGCCATGAGGCTACGAGGTCATGACCTCACGACCCCAAGACTTAAGCCCAACATCATTTGGGGGGGAATTTACAACTGGGGGCCCCTCGCTGCTGCGCCGAACCGGCGATCCCAAGGCCCTCCGTTCCGCTACTTCTCCGCTTGTCGTCACACGAGCCTCGGTGCCCGCGTCGCCCGCGTCGCCCGCCTCGCCCGCCGCGGCACGTGGATGTCACCAGGACGTCGCCACCGCAGCCGCAGAGCCAGGACAGGGGGCCCGCATCTATTTTTGCTTCGCCTAGAAACTTCGCACGAAAGCTATACATTCCTTCCGAGATGAAGAAATAGTTTGTGAGCAGCCGAGGCATCGTTTGGGAATGCGAACGCGGGGGGGGGGGGCAGTGGGCGAAACGGATCTCAAGTGGAAAACACGACCGGGAACGGCGCAAGGCCTTCTAAAGCTGTTAAAAGCGAGGGAGTAAACAACTAAATAAGGTTTTCCATTCACGGACCAGAGCCAGTGGTGGAAATTCCACATTCCTTTAATGGGCGCGGGAGGTGAGTTGTTTCGCGTGACGGACACTTTTGACCTCTCGCAAAGAGGAACGAATTTTATCGACCGCAAAGGGATGATGGGCCGAGTCGACCCCCGACCTCGAGTTTGAACGATCGTCCGACTGCGTAGATGCGGGCTCTCATCGCGCTACCACGACAAGTGATTCACACCGTCATCGACGTCATCAACATCGACCGTGGTCAATCTACTGCTGGATGAAAGCCCCCCTAAGCCGCTGTCATCGATCGCCATCCTACGACGTAACAATCCGCACGACCTCGTCGTGTCGCTTCGTCCGTCGCCACTTCCTTGAAGACAAGCACGGAGGGAGACAGGGAGGGCGGGATGAGGTGAGAGAGTCGCGTCCGGATCAAGCCGGTTGCCGACGAGGTGCCGAGGAGTCCGCGGCCATCGCGGCTTCGGGGGCCCCGCCTCGTCGCGCGGTCATCGGCGGCCCGCTTCACACTCGCCGATGTCCCGGAACATCGCGTTCGCAAAAACAAATTCAATTTTCGGGCGGCGGGCCGGCGGGGCGGAGGGGGTTAGAGAATCGTGGAGATGTTGGGCGGCCGCGACGCAAATTATGAAAGGAGCGTCAGTTCAGGGAGCTGTGAATCATCCGCGGTCGCGGGCAGCTAATAACCGAGAGCCGGCGAGGAGCGGCTCCGGAGAGAGATGGCGGGGGAGTGGGTGGGGGCGAGAGCGGCACACGCGTGGTCAGAGGGAACGCGAGCTGGGCTTTGGCCGAGTCGGGTGCCGAGACGGTGCGGGGGTGCCGTCTCCTAGCTCGCCCGCGGAAAAGCGGCACACGGAGGGTCTCGTATTCCTACGCGGAGCCAGACGCGCGGGGGGGTGGGCGGGGGACGGAGTGGATTGCGGGGAGCGGTGGCTTGGTGGATAGCGCGCCGCTGGGCTACGAACCCGGCGACACGAGTTCGAATCCCGCACGGTAATCCCCCCAGGAAGAGCTCGAATCTGTTGCCGAGGAAAGGGATGTCGGGTCGACGATCCTTAAAGAGCCGCGACCCTCAGCGCCCGCGTCTCTCCGCCGCGGCCTCTCTCCCACCGAACGAGCGGCCGCAGCCCGGGGGCGCCGGGCCCTCGCCCCCTAACGCCGGACGCGGCCTCTAATGGGTGATTGATGTCGCTGCATTCCGCGAGGCCCGCGACCACCGCACGCAGCCCTCGCAAGCCCCCGGCGCAGCGCAGCCGCTGCACGCAGCTCTCATCGCCGGGTGTTGCGGGTGTCACGACAACCGCAACACCCGCGGCTGCGACGCGCCCGGATGCTAACCTCTCACACGCAATGCTGCTAGCTCCTTGCACAGTCTGCGCTGATCGCTCGAGAGCAGCCTTCCAACCGTCCGACCGAAGACCGTCCCTTTCTCCCGCTCCTGCGCCCGCACCAGGCGGGTTGAATTCTCTCCACCCAGTTGTCCTCATCGCGGATTCCCGCGTCTTCTTTAAGTCCGTCCGTCCGTCTGTCCTCCTCACTCTCCCCCTAGCTCTCCCCCCACCACCTCCGGCATCGTCGCCATTCCGCTTAATCCCTCGGTTTTGATCCTTCGCACCGTTTACCGGCGATGCCGTCCGTCGGGCTTGGCGCGCGCGGGCTGCGGCGGTTGGCGCCGGTGGCGCGCGGCGTTACGTCCGACACGCCGCTCGAATCCGTTCTGTTTGTGTTTCGCGGTTTGTTTTGCGACGCTGATTTCGGCGTTTGCTTTGCTCGCTCGAGCTGTTTACGTTCCGACGGCCGCAAGTCGCGCCGCGCACAGTGGCGCGGCTCATCGGCCGCGCGGGCGGCGCAGCTGCACGGAGGCCCGGGCGCGGGGCGACGCGCAGGAAGGGGAGCGCTGGACAGGAGCCTCCGTTCAATCCGTCGCACCTGGGAGCGAGCCGGCCGCGTTGACGCCGCCGCGTGTACGCCAAACGGCGTCTCTGTTTTAACCGTGGGAGGAAGCCGGAGAAGCTGGCAAAAAACCCCGCTGCGGACATGCCTCGGAATACCAGGTGTTGAAGGCTCGAAGCTACAAGGTTACCAAGAACTACACCATTAGACCTTTTTTGCCGTTGTAGAAATTACTGTAGAATATACGATGTTTAACCCTTTCCGGCAATGAGAAAAAGTGTCAAGATCTTAAAAACACTAAATGGACACAATATTGCAAAGGTTCCAATTTGCAAGCAGCCACACATACTTGTGGCGAAAAACATGCAACAAAAATGCTAAGATAATGCGTTGTCCTTCAAACTTATTGGCCAATCACCAGACAGCTGTTTCAGGAGCCCAGTCGGTCATAGCCAATTGCTGCCATAAGGCAAAAAGGTGTCCGTTTAGTGATTTTAATATCTTGACACTTTTTATCATTGCCGGAAAGGGTTAAACCTCGTATATTTTACAGTATTTTACCAAGAACTGATAGTTGCTCTTCAGAGCTGTCCTTTCGGGATAGCCGTGTCCAGCGATCTTGAAAGAACAGCTCTTAAGAGCAAATATCATGAATCGAGCCGTGAAAAAAACCCACATCAGTGTGTTCCCAAGAACTGGCAGTAGATTATAAAATCTGTCATGATCCCCTCGTACACACCGTGGGTGTTCTCGGGGTTCTACGGTTTCCTCGCACACAACTCCAAACAGCGACGAACGCAATTGGCCTAACGTCTCAGGGCAGGCCCCTGCTGAGTAAGGGTCTCGAGACTCGGTGACGCGTTTCTGGGTAAAGGGCGCGGGTGTTATTATTATTATGATGGCGGAGGGTCTGCCCCGCGCGTGGGGCCACGTTAGAGGCCCTCTCTGGCACGGCCTGAATGGCCTCGTCAGTTCGGGGGGCCGCGGCGAGGCTCACCGCGTTTATTTTCGTTCCTCAAATGTCACGCCGCGAGCGTTTTGCGGTCGATCGGCGTTCGTGGGACGCTGGACCTGCCACGGACTGGGGTTCGTCTTTTTTCTTCACTTTCTCTTTGCTGTTACTGACACTTTCTGTGTGGAGTTTGTGTGTTGTCCCCCCCCCCCTGTTCTGCGTGGGTTCCTCCCACAACTTAAAAAAAAGACTCATTAATTAGTTGGCCGATAACATCATAATATATAGGAAGCAGTGTGTGGCGATACGTTGGAGCCGGCTAACCGCCTGGCTGCCTCCTCCGCCTCTCTGCGCTTTCCTCGCTACGCCTCTTAAGTCGTTCTCTCGTCGAATTAATACCTTTCGACATTCAACGAATACGTGTCACGCGTTACAAGTTTAAAAATAACTATGATGATAATTATTATTATACCTGTTCGTCGCGGTCAACGAGCCCGGAACGATCGCGGTCGGAGGCTCGAACGAAACCCGCCGTCGCCGGCGAGAGACGGATTTTTGTGTTCGCCCACGCGCCGTTATCTTCATCCTCCATCGGTCGATCAGCAACGTCGCGATCGCCAAATCCCAAGTTTGTTTCAACTCAGCCCGCCATCCCGCCGGGAGAGCGATAACGTAAACAGCCGCTTTGTGAGATGTAGCTGTTCGACGGATGTTTATTATTCCGGAAGAAAAATACCCGGTGAGCTTGCAAGCCTCTTTACGGCATTCCCGCGTCGACACGACACGCGCGCGGAGGGCTAACTGACGCGGCATCCGTCCCACGTCGATGACCGCGGCTCGCCGTCGGAGCGTTCAATTCCCACCGACGGCTCCGGGCGACCGGAGGAGGATGATCGATGTAGCGGGCGCGCTCGAGCAGGAACGCTCCGCGACGCCGCGTTGTACAATAACATCGCTGGAATTTACGGGGGGCCCCACCGGGCTGCCGCCCCCCGACTGCATCACGACACGCGATACGGCGACGCGCGCGATTCGCCGCGTAACGGTCCTGGCCGCAGAGGCGGCGGGGAAGCGCTGGTGGGGGTGTGAGGCCTTGGGGCAGGGCGGCTGTGCAGAGGTAACATCCGCGCCTCACGGAAAGAAGGTCACGCCCGTGGCACGGTTCGATTCCCGCCTCGGGCGCCTTTCTGTGTGGAGTTTGTGCGTTCTCTCCCCCTGTTCTGCATGGGTTTCCACCAGGTTCGCCTATTTCGTCCCACAACTTAAAACACAAACGATTCCCTCGTTAATTAATTGAGCAAAAACATCACAATATCTGAGACGCGGTGTCTGGAAAATGTTGGCGCCGGCTCATTGCGTCGCCGACTTACCCCGCCTCCCTGTGCTTCCCTCGCACCTCCGAATCGATCTCTCTTCAAATATACCTTCAGCAGTGGACGAGTACGCACGGCGCGCTGTAAATTGTACCGTTATTATCACAGCTGAGGGCAGGGGTACGAGATTTTTAGGTGAAGAACGGCTCTCGGTACGGAGACCTGTCACGGTGTCTTGGCAGTGGCAATCGCTGCTCACTCCGCGTGCCTACCCCCCGCGGTTTTCCGAACCGAGCGCCGGAAATACCATTCGCGGCCGTCTGAACTGCGCAGCTCTTCCCTAATGGGTTCATTAAAAAAACGCGCGGCGGGAACATTACCCGGGCCTTGAATCTTGACCTTTTATCTTCGCCGTCACTTCGCGTTTGAGGATCGAGCGACCATCGGGGAAGAATTGTCCACTTACGCAATTTACCCTCAGCGCGCGCCCGCGAGTGTGCGTGCGAGCGGCACACGCGCTCGGCGTTTGAGCTCAAAAATTGCTCCGAGTTTTAGCCGGAAAATAATTGAGTGAGCCTTGCGTTTGTCCCCGCGAGACGCACAGCCCGCGAGCGATGGCCCCCAATCGCGGCCGATCTCGTAAGCTAAGCAAGGTCGAGCCTGGATAGTGCCGAGGATTGGCGACCACCGGGCGTCACAGTAGCGTGCGCTGCAGACAGCCGATGACCGTTCGGCAAAATCCGTTACCGTTCCGCACTGACGCCCTACAGTCACCAACCCGCAGCGGCCAGCGTGGTGGAGTACGGTCAAAACATCCCTCACGGCTCGCGAGATGCGGGGATTGGGGAGGCGATCATCCAGCAGTGGATTGAGCACGAGCGGACCGGGCGGGGCCAGGTACTCATTTGCGGCTGGGTCGACCTAGCGGGAGGCCCAGGCCCGGTTCAGAGACTCGTCACTCGTGTTGGTCGCGAGCGGGAATGGAACTCGGGGAGCCGGGGTTCAAGGCCCAGCGCGCGAACCGCGGCACCACCGTTCACACGCAACAAGGAAGTTGCTCCCACTGCTGTCATCACCACTGCCTTATACCTCAAAAAATAAAAGTTTCCTCCGGGTTCTCCGGTTTCCTTCCATAACTAAACAACACTCATTAATTTGCCGACAGCATCATAATGTAAAGGATGCAGTGTCTGGCAAATGTTGGCACAGGCTAACCGCCCCCCACCTCCCCATCTCTCTGTGGTTTCCTCACCTCCGAGTCGTTTTCTCTTCAAACGAATCCCTTCGACACTGCACGAACACTGTCCGTCTTATAAAACGCAATATTAATAAACAGATGCACAAGTGTAACAGAGGCAATGGACCCGAACCGCACACAGAGAAGGTTCAACATCGGACTGCCTCGCAGCCGGAGAACGCACAGTCCCAGCACGCCGTTGCCTCGTAAACACTGGGACATGTTTTCCTGTTTAAACCAAAGTCGAATACGCGACTTAAAAAAAAAACGCCTGTCCATTATTCACATTTGATCGCAGTATCGCGACGCCAAGAGTGCGGTGAGCATTAATCATGCCGCGCCGCCTATGAAACGTTAGTCCACAACACGCGTTCCTGTTAGGGGGGCCGCGTCGATGACGAACACGGGGAGAGCTCGCTCTTGTTT
>JAZEWU010000050.1:3488912-3499408 GCA_036362915.1 Geotria australis | reverse complement strand
CAACGATGTCCAGAAGCTGACCATCGTGCTTCGAAGAATCGCAAAGAAGAAGAAGCAGATAAATCGTGACGTGACCGCGCGCGCGTCCGTTATTCTGTCGCGGCTAAAAGCTGGGTTTTTTTGTTGTTGTTGGCGTCCGTTGTTTTCGTTGGCAGCGCGGCTCGCCTCGTTAATAATAATAATGATGCCGATCGCGGCTCCGGTTTATAACGCGGCGAGTGGCCGACATGACACGCAGGCGCGGATAATCGCTGCGGGGTGGCCGTGCAGCGCGAACGTCCGTGAGTTCGCAGAAAAAAAAAGTCCTGCCCGAGATGGTTCGATTCCTGTGTGTCTTCCCCCCTGTTCCACGTGGGTTTCCTCCGGGTTCTCCAGTTTCCTCCGATAACTAAAAAAAAACCGCTCATTAGTTGGCCGATAACATCATAATATATAGGACTCACTGTCTGGCTAATGTTGGCGCCGGCTAACTGCGCGGCTGCCTTCAACCCCGCCTCTCTGCAGCTTTCTCGCGCCTGCGGCATTGCACACATACCGTGCGCGGTATACGTTTTAGAGAGAGAGCGCTCAGTGACACGGCTATCCCGAACTGCTCTTAAGAAAAACCATCATGAACTGAGGGGTGAAAACCTACAACATGTAATAAAATCGCGCGCTTGATCACGAACGGCCGACCGCGTGCGTTCTCTACGCGCCGCGTGTCGCTCCGCGCGGCGTCCCGCAGAAGCTCCCGGCACGCGGAACGAAACGTCGGACGTCGTGCCGAACGACGGGCGGTACGACCCAGCCTGCCGTACGGAGCAAGGCCGTGAAAAAACCCACGCGCTCGTGTCGACTCAGAACCCCAGCGATCAATCTGGGCGGCGATTCCACATTACCCTGGCCCAGCGGCACGTCCACCCACAGGGCAAACCGATTACCGTCCGGCGAAAAGTGGTACTCGTGTTACCGCCATTTATTAAAACGCACACTTCATACGATATATAATTATTTACTAATTTCGCGGTGCGTGGAAACGCTGGCATTGTGCGCCGCGGACCCGCGCTCCCCGGCTGAAGCGCGCGCCTGTGCGCCGCCGCGACAGAAGCGTTAATGTTCCGCGCCGGACAAGCTGCGTTTCATTAATGCGCGGTGGTTTATGCATCAACCGCGGGATCGTGTTGCCGAGCACATTAGGGCAACACGAGTCAAGTCAGCCGCTCGCACTCCGTCCCTCCGACACCTCCTCCCCCACGCCCCCGGAATAAAAAGAAAAATATTAAAAATCGCCTGTATGCCGCCCGCTGTCCCGCTAAACTGCTCGTGGAAACGGGACACTCGATCCGGCGCGGTCGGGCGGGAGGCAAACGGGGGGACGTGAACGAGGCCGGAGTGACGATGTCGCGCCATTTCTCGTCGTCGTCCGCCCTCGTTCGCCGGCGAGCGGCCAAGCGGGCTCGGGGTGAGCGGCGGCGGCTAGGGCCACGCGGCACGCCGCGTCATCATCATCATCGTCATCAGCAAGAGCAGCAGCGTAAGGTCGTTGACAAAGCTCTTCCCAATCGGCGGCGAGTAGCACCGGGCAATCCGGTTTCCTCCGACCGTTAATTGACCTCCCGAGTAAATTGCCCCTGGTCACCTGTGATGGACTGGCGTCCCATCCTGACAATAACGCGACCTTGCCGGGTGCTCCGGTTTCTTCCCACGGTCCAAAGACACGCGGCATAAGTTAATTGTCCTAACTAAATTGCCCCCGGTGAGCCTGAGATGTTGCAACGTTGCTTACCCCTCCCTGCTGAACAACTGTTAAAAAGAGCTACACAGCTCAACGGTTCCTTCCAGCTTAAATACAAACTGACCGGTTGACAATAATAATAAATGATTTTTAAATTTATAACGCGCGCATATTCATTCACTGTCAAAGGTACTCATTCGACGAGAGAACGAATCAGAGGCGCGAGGAAAGCGCAGAGAGGCGGAGGAGGCAACCAGGCGGTTTTTCCGGCGCCATATTGCCACACATTGCTTCCTACATATTATGATGTTATCAGCCAAATAATTAATGGTGAGGAATGCACCGAAGTCTGGTCAGTGTCCACCTTCACAGACAAAATGCTGGGCGACCCCATTCGAAGGTCCATGAAAATCACAGCTGTCGTTGTGATTATTAGTATTATTATTACTACAGGCAGGCAAACCTCACCAAGGCTCACGACGCTTTTCAGGAGGGTTCAGCTCCGTGGGGATGTTTGGCAAATTCCGCGAATGATAACGAGGGTCGTGTTGTTGTTATTTGGCGCTCTTCCGCTCGAACAGAAGGTTCTGGCTGACACCTCAACGTCCTCCCCGGGTCTCCGTTGGCCTCCTCTTAATTTTCACGAACGCAGCCCCGCTTCCCGTAACTCCTCTGACATCACACTCCTCGGCCGTACCACCCCCTCGTTCCTATCGCCGAAATTCTTCCTTTCCCCAAATAACAGCTCTGCAGAGCAACGGTCACTCTTCCTTTCGACAATAATAAAGTCGAGGGTGACACCGATGATGTTATTGGCAGACGCCTCCCTGTCTCCCTCCGTGTTTGTCGTTAAGGTAGTGACGGCCATCTTAGGGGGACGCTGGCAGATTTTTGCCGCTCTTAAGATTGCCAGTTCCACGACCTATCAGTATATTCGAAGCAGCCTTAATCATTTATTTTGTGTTGCTTTGGTTGTTTTAATTGTGTTTTTTCGCTGTTGACATGCCGTCCTCTTCGTGGCCCTTGTGCAGCGCTTTGTGACCCTCGGGTGAAAGGCGTTATAATTATAAAATGCTATTATTATTATTACAATTATTGAATCGCTTATACATTGAATTTAAGCGCAGTCTTCTCGGTGTCGCTAGCGTCAATTGGAATCGGAGTGAGGGGCGGGTGGTCTCGTGAAAAATCAGAAACAGCGAAAAACTATGAAACGGAAAAACGATGAAACGGGGGTCACGAGACATATGGACCACTCGATACAACGCGTCGTCCATAGCGATGCGTAAACACTCGTACACAAGCGGCCTCGGCTTCGTAACCCAAGGGCTGTTATTAATCAGCAGCCAACCCCCCGTGAGCGAGGATACCTATTTGACACTGGGTGTTGACTCTATCAGCATCAGCCATGGTGGATCCACTGCTGGCTGACGGCCTTTCCCACGCTGTGGTGGTGCACTCCGTAAAAGTCAGAATCGAGTCAAACTGTCCCCGGGCTAAAATGAACGTCGATCGGCGGTAATATTCGTTTGAGAAAGGAAAAAAAAACTCAAGACATTTATCAATAACACTGCAATGAAAGTGAAAAAGTGGAAGAAGAATAATGATACGATTTATAATGTGTGAAAATTCAACGCCTGCTCACGGACTAGACACGGATACGGAGGCGTAGCGAGGAAACCGCAGAGAGGAGGGGAGCAGTCAGCCAGGCGGTCAGCCGGCGCCAACCCGCCAGACACCGATGTTATCGGCCGATTGATTAATGGGTGTTTTTAAGTTGTGGAAGGAAACCGAAGGAACCCGGAGGAACGCACAAATTCCACACAGAAAGGCGCCCGAGGCGGGAATCGAACCACCTCGGGCGGGACTCTCTTTCTGCGAGGAGGTGGTGCAGATGTCACCACAGCGGCGCTCGATGCCGCGACGCCGGCTCCGACCCAATCGCCGCCGCTTGCACAACGCCGCTCAGGCCGGCGTAAACCCGCTCTGGCACAAGGGGCCGCCTCTGTGTGACGCTGGCGTTTTGCAAGCTTGCTCCCCCTACCCCGCCCGCCACCACTCGCTCGCCAGCTCCACCCCGGTGACCTCCTATCCGTGGGGAGCGGCTCGCGGGTCACTGGACGGCACGGTGGCGCAGTGGTAACATCTGCGCCTCACAGCGAGAAGGCCCCCGGGTTCGAATCTCGGCTCGGGGTGCCTTTCCGCGTGGAGTTTGTGTGTTCTCCCCCTGTTCTGCGTGGGTTTCCTCCGGGTTCTCCGGTTTCCTCCCACAACTAAAAAAAAAACCTCATTAATTATTCGGCCGATAACATCATAATATATTGGAAGCTGTGTGTGGCAACATGGCGCCGGCAAAATCTGCCTTGCTGCCTCCTCCGCCTCTCTGCGCTTTCCTCCCTATGCCTCTGGAGTCGTTCTCTCGTCGAATGAGTACCTGTCGACAGTGAATGAATATGTGCCACGCGTTATAAATGTAAAACTATTATTATTATTAATGAGACGGCGCACGCGCGTAATCACATTTCACGTACGATTTCCCAGGGCAACGTAATCGTCTTAGCGCCCGTGTTTGAGCGCGCGTGCGTGCGTGCGTGCGGGGAGCGGTGGCGCAACGGTCGGCGCGCCACCCCACGAACCCTGTTGACCCGACATCGATTCCCCGCTTACGACTAATAGCGGCGCAGAATATTCAAACCGGTTCTGGGTCTCGCCTTGGTTGAGCCGGCCTTAAATGGGTTCCTGGCGCGGTCGAGTGTGGTGCAAGCCACACCGCAGCCACGTGCAGCGTGCGGCCATAATAGCTGCTCGCTAACAGCGTTTGTCCAGACACTCCATGCGTGTGGCCCACACAGCGGATAACCGTGCTGGTCACCTCCACTCTGATCCCAGTGAAAAGGGTAAAATTCTCAAGCCACATGGAACATCAGCGCCGAGTGCTTTTTGAACCTGCTCCGCCACCTCTTCTAGTTCTGCTCAGCCTTAAACGAGTACCCGGTTGCGGTGTACGAATCTCCGCTTGCAGGGGAGAGGTACTGAGCCAGGGGGCAACGCGCTGCCGCAGCCTTGGCCGCGTTTGGCCGGAGCAGGCGACGGCAGTGCAATGTCTGAGACCGCCGATGAATTTGTCACGGACCTTTGAAGGGTGCTGGCTCGCTGTCGGTGCAGCGATATCAGCCCCGTCAGCTTTCGTCAACTTCCCGGGGCCCCGTAAATCGTCGGTGACAATCCCGCGCACAACGGTCATCCCAAGACGGCAGGCGGAACAGATGGTGACCGCGAGATCGTACGATGAGCCATACCCGTCACGCCTTGCGTGTCGCAGGACGTCGACCGGGGTTCGAATCCCGGGTTCGAATCCCGGCTCGGGGGGCCTTTCTGTCTGGGTTTTGCACGTTCTCCCCGTGTCCGCGTGGGTTTTCGCCGGGAACACTCCGGTCTCCTCCCACCGTCCAAAGACATGCTGCTGCATAGGTTCATTGGCCTGCTGACTAAATTGCACCCGGTGCCCTGTGATGAACTGGTGTCCTATCCTGGGGAGAGCCCGGCCTTGCGCCCTGTGTCTGCTGGGATAGGCTCCGGCTCACCGCAACCCTGTACAGGATTGGCCTAGTTAGGCCTCCGGAATGGTGTTGAGTCAACATCATTAATCTGGTGAGAAACAAACACTACAAGTCTGACGGGAGCGATTCGTCACCGAACACGCAACGCGTCAACGGGACTTTTACGCTCCGGTTTCCCAGCAGCATTCGAATGTTGCTTTGACTCCTGCTGGTCTTATCAGCACGGTTGCGGCCTGATAAACAAATGCTGCCCGGTTGCCCGGTGTGAAAGGCAAAATCCACCGGCAAACTCTCTTGGGGTCATTCACAGAGACCTTTAATCGCCTCGCTAACTTCCGTCAATTACTCCACGCCACGTTAATTGCGGCGCGTTTTTTTTTTTGCGGCGGCTCAGATTTTTGGACGTTGTAACGACGCAGATTTGTCACGGCTCGATGTGCGACGAGAATCGCTCCCCACGGCTGCTCTTTCGGGATAGCCGTGTCGAGCGTTGCTCCTCTCTCCTGGGTAGAGTGCGGGATTGTGTTGAGGTGAGTGGCCGGAGTAGCGACGCGACGTATTGAGGCTAACCTGTGTGGATAGCCATCCATTCCATCCATCCATTTTCTAAACCGCTTGTCCTTGTGAGGGTCGTGGCGGCAGCAGTCCAAGGAGAGTGGACCAGACATCGCTTTCCTCAGCAACATATTCCAGCTCTTCCTGGAGGGGGGGGATTCCCAGGCGTTCCCAGGCCAGCCGAAGGACATAATCCCTCCAGCGTGTCCTGGGTCGGCCTCTAGGTCTCCGCCCAGTGGGCCGTGCCTGGTCGACTTTCCGGGGGAGCCTTAGCAGATGCCCGAACCATCTCAACTGACTCCTCTCAATTCGAAGGAGCAGTGACTCTACTCTGAGGTTGTCCCGGATTTCTGTGCTCCTCTGTGTGAATATTGCGGTGGCATATTACTTCTTACAATGGTGGGCCCGCGCCGCGTGGCGTTTAGTGACGCGTGGGAAAGCGATCTCTAATCGAGACGGACCCGCGAGCAGGCCCGCGCGGCCGTGAATCATCGTTTGCCGTCGGCCAGTGTCCACAGTCACGCCTTTGTGTTTGAAAGTCTGCGCGGAGCGGCGCGGTTTCGCGACACAGTCCACCGCGTGCCCGGACCGGTTCCCGCTCGCGGGTTTCGCCGCCGTGAGCCAGCGTCGGAGGAACGCGTGGCTCTGCGGCCGGGCCCTCGAAACCGACTCGGGTTTGTCGCGGCTCGACGTACGAGGACTGCTCTCCGTAGCTGTTCTTTCGGGACACCCGCGTCGCCGAGAGCGCTAACTTCGCTCCGCCAACGTGCGAGGTGGGACCTTCGACGAAGGGGAGAGAAGAAGGTAGGGCTACGGAGAGCAACGGTTGCCGGTGGCGATGGGCTTTCTGGGACGCCCACGCGCACGCTGCGCCGTCGCAGCCGCCGTCGCGACGCGCTCGTTGCGACGTTGTGATTTTTTTTCGTATTAAGACGATGCAATAAAACTCTTGGCCTTTTATTAAGGATGGACCCCGGTGCCTTATTTACAACCCCTTGCCGAAATTTAATAACACAATTAAGACAATGTCCTGGAGACAAACACTTTTTTTACCAAGCCGGGTTACAAAACCGGTCCATTTGTCATCATTAGGCCTTGTTCATCGTCAAAACCGAGCGATAAATTGTTCGGGGGGCCCCAACCCTCCTTAGGGGGAGAGACGGAAATGCCAGAGCGGCGATTGGTCGGCGTTGACGAGACGGGCCCGTCGGACCGGCCTCGGCACTTTCCCGCGTGCGGGAAGCGCGCCGGGCTGCCCTGCGGGCCGCCGGGCTGCCCCGGGGGCCGCGGGGCTGTGAATTCAGCCACGCAGTCACGAGAGCGTGAAGTGAAACAGGCTGTGGCGGCAGCACACCGGAGGGGGCAACGTCGCGCCCGCGATGACACGAGGTTTGTCACATCAGAGGCACAAATAACCGGGACATTTCGAGACGGTAAACTGAGTAAGAGACAGAGAGGGTTGCACGCGTAACTGGCAAAAAGCCAGACTTTGAATCGTGACTTGTTCGGAGAAATTAGATTTGTCAGGGCAGCTGTTGCTGCCTCAAAAACGGAGGGCGATCCTGGAAAAACCAGGACAGGTGGCAACCCCAGACGGCACTCCGTGGCTCTTAGAGGGCACGAGCGGGAGAACGCTGGCCGAAGGTCACAAGTTCAACTCGCGGGCAGAGTGAGTGAGTGGGTGAATGTGTGGATGGCTGGATGGGTGGGTGGGTGAGTGAGTGGATAGATGAAAGGTTGCGTAGACGGATGAGTGAGGGGGCAAGGTGAGCGGGTAGATCGAATGCCTGCGTTTTTTTGTGGAAAATCAACAATGGTTGTCACACAGCTAAAGAGGACACCATCAAGGGATTGAATAAATCCACCGCCTAGTCGGTGACCACGCACGGGGAAAATGTTCGAACAAGGAGCTGCGATGTGCGGCACAGCTTGAACATTTTCCACGGCTCAGAGATTTAATTAATCTCGGCGCGTGTTCATCACTCGGCGCCTGTGCGCGGACCCTGGCGCAGCATAACTATTTGTTTCCGTCTTAATTTTAGACATTTCTCTCAAGGTCTACGACTGAGACGTGGCCTCTGGTTTGAGGGCGACCGTACAGGAATCTCCGCGCGTAATTATCCCGGCGGATAGATGCCCGCTCACGGCACACTGTGGGCACGTTTGTGGAGTGAAGCCGGCCGCTGTGTTCGGGTTGCGAATACCTTGTAATGAAAAGCTGAGGAAAAAAAATTGAACGTATCGCGTTTGACAAATGGAGCACTGGCTGTAACCCTATTGAATTAGCCCCTAGTATTAGCATAACCAGCATAACCCTAACTAGACGACCAGTCCACAGAACTAGCAATAACTCTAACCCTAAATAATTAACTAACCACAATTACTGGCAGCACCCCAAACTTTAACTATAATAATAATGGCATTTATAGAGCGCCTTTCACCAGAGGGTCACAAAGCGCTGCACAGGGCTGCGGAGAGAACGGCACGCCAACAACTAGCCAACCAGCCGCTAATACTGGCAATACCCATAACATAACTCAGCGGTATCCCTAACTAACAAGCCGACTAACCCATAGTACTCGCAATAGCCCTAACCCTAACCAGCTAACCAGCCACAATTACTAGCAGTACCCCTAACCCTAACTGGGGATCAAGGTAGAAGCGTTCACGTCGCGATCCCTGTCAAGTAATACTTGGTATTACCTGCAAATTCTACCAAACGCTTCGAAGCCAAGGAGCTGAAAGACAACGATGTCCAGAAGCTCAACAGATGCCAGAAGCCCCTCAGTCGAACCCTAACTAGCCAGCCAACCAGCCACTAGTACCAGCAATAATTCTAACCCTAACCAGCCCTATCAAACTCCTAACCCCCGCTTGCAGCACCATTTCCAAGTGTGTGTGTGTTTTCGCGGCTCGTCCACCTGTTGGCTCGGCTCACGGCGCCGAGTGTCGGTGATTCATCGATGACGCCGAGAGAGAGGAACGCGAAGCCGTGACACGGTGACGACTCAGATGCCGACGCTGGTTAGCGGGGACATTGCTGCCGCTTCGGCTGCGGCGCATGTTTGCGATCGTTGTTTTTTTAAATTCACACACAACACTACCCACCTCCGGCGATTATGCCAACTGCTTTAATGCAGACTGGACGACGGCCCGTGGGCAAAAGCGAGCTGTACGCGGTGTGCTTTTGCCAAGCTGATTGCCCGATCTGTGTGCGCCTGGTTGTGCCCAGTGGTTACGAATCTGACGACCCGAGTTCGAATCCCGCTCACGGCCAACACCAGTGACGATTTTCTGAACCGGTCCTGGGCCTCCTCCCCTAGGTCGACTCAGCCTAGTGCGGTGTGTAAACATGGCCACTAGGGAGACAAAGGCGGCCGGGCGTAGTGCTGGTCACCCACCCTCTCGTGTGCCGTGTCGACCTTCATAGGTGCTCGCTAACGGCACTTGCCCCTACAGTCTGTTAAGGCTATACGGGGGTCTTTGTCTTTGTCCACGAACGTAAACGTGACGTACTGTTCACGATCGATTTGTCAGAGGTGAACACACAGCAGTTTGTGTTCATCGTCGGCATCACTGTCAGTCATCATCTATCTACTGCTGGATGAAAGCCTCCCCAAAGACGTCGTTGTCTCTCACGGTCTGACGATGCAACAATCCGCCTCTGAGCACTTTAACCCGTACTCTCGGTTTGGTTTTTTTACTTTAACAATACGAATTATTTTACATTTATACCGCGCACATATTCATTCAATGTCAAAGGTATTCCATTTGACGCGGCAACGACTCAGAGGCGCGAGGAAAGCGCAGACAGACGGAGGAGGCAGCCAGGCGGCTTGCCGACGCCATGTTGCCACACAATGCTCCTATACATTATGATGTTATCGGCTAACTAATTAATTAATGTTTTTTTTTTTTTTAGGAGGAAACCGGAGAACCCGGAGGAAACCCACGCAGAACAGGGGGAGAACACACAAACTCCACACAGAAAGGCGCCCAAGCGGGAATCGAACCGCCTCGGGCAAGACCATTCTTTGTGTGAGGCGCGGATGTCACCACTGCGCCACCATGCCGTTCCCACGTTATTCTCGACCACTGGCTTGCACATCTACTATGTCATAAACATACTGGGCCCTGGCACAGGGATGTGGAATTGCCGCTGCTGGCTCAGTGCTGGGGCCACCGACGCAGCTCAATAAATCCTTTCAGCCGGGAAACAAAGACCGTTTTCGCTGAGCTTTTTCATTTTTGCGACTAAACAATAACAGAATTCGCACCATGGCCCAGAATCCAACCCGGGTCAGCAAGATCGCAGCGCTGTGCGCCGACGACACCGCCGCTCCGCATTGGCGGCAACCGGTCCTGAAACCTCTCCCCCAGAGGTCGGTTGTGCCCAAAACGAGCGCCTAGTTGTGCGGTGTGGTAATGACTCATTAGCCGGGGTCATCTGTAACAGCACAGGGGAGACACAGGTGGAAATTGGCCGTGATTCATGTAGGAACACAAAGCCTCTCGTCAGCCACGCGGTCGACTTGAAGGGAGGCTCGACCCGATGAATAGTCACTCACTCGTTATAAGTCACCGAGAAATCCTGTATAGGGTAGCGGTGAGCCGGAGCCTATCCCAGCAGACACAGGGCACAAGGCAGGGCTATACCCAGAATGAGA
>JAZEWU010000050.1:3462870-3481251 GCA_036362915.1 Geotria australis | reverse complement strand
AAAAAAACGCCCGGATGGGTTTTTTTTTCTCTCTTCCAACTCGACTTCAGCTAAATCGCGCGTCCTAGGAGGCAGGGACCACGGCGCGACTCGCTAACCAACTTAACTCTCGCTGCGGCTGCGGCTGCCTCTGCGGCGCTGCGGAGCCATGTCGACAAGCCCGGTCGAAGTTGATGACAGCCGGCTTCAGCGTGTCGACTTTGCGAGGGCGAGAGATGCGGTGAACGAGAGAGCGAGATGCGGAGAGATAGATAGATAGAGAGGCGTTCACCGGCCACGGCTATCACCAGCTGCAGCAGTAAGCGGCCGCCGGTCGCTCTGCGGAACGCGCCCAGCGTGCGCGCCTTGCCAAACACGGGGGAGAGGCGGAGGGAGGTAGGCGGGGATGGTGGTGCCGTGAGGGCGGGAGGGAGGGGTAGGCGAGGGGGTGATGTGCGCGCGTGTGTGTGAGTGTGTGTCTCTGTATCGTGTGTGCGCCTGCGTGTCCCTGTGAGTCGACTCGGCCTCAAATGAGTACCGAGTGCTGTGTGTAAACATCACCACTAGGGAGACAAAGGCGGCCGGGCGTGGTGCTGGTCACCCACCCGCTCGTGTGCCGTGTCGCGACCTTCATAGGTGCTCGCTGACGGCACTTGACCCGACAGTCTGTTAAGGCTATACGGGGGATCTTTGTATTTGTCTCGGTGAGTCTTGTGTGGTCACCCACCTCCTCGTGTGCCGTGTAGACCTTCAGAGGTGCTACTCGCTAACGGCACTTGCCCCTACAGTCTGTTAAGGCTATACGGGGGATCTTTGTCTTTGTCAGCAGCTGTGTCGCAATAACAGTGGCGGATGTTTGAACCGGTCCTGGGCCTCCCCTAGATCGACTCAGCCTCAAATGAGTACCTACTGAGCTATCCGAACATCGCCACTAGGGAGACAAAGACGGCCGGGCGTGGCGCTGTCCGCCCACCCCCTCGTGTGCCGTGCCGGCTTTCATCGGTTGCTGCTCGCTAACAGCACTTGACCCTACAGTCTGTTGAGGCTACACGGGAGATCTTTGTCTTTGTGTGTGTGGGGGGATGCGGGGCCCTATATAATGTTATGGATGGCTAAGTGTGTGAGTGTGGGGAGCGGTGGCTCAGTGGTTAGCGCGCTGAGCTACAAACCTGGCTATGTGCCGAGTTCGATTCCCGCTCACGGCTAAGACCAACGACGATTTTCTGAACCGGTCCTGGGCCTCCCCTAGGTCGACTCAACCTCAAATGATTACTTAGTGCAGTGTGTAAACATTGCTACAAGGGAGACAAAGGCGGCCGGGCGTGGTGCTAACCATCATGTGCCGTGTCGGCCTTCGTAGGTGCTCGCCAACGGCACTTGCCCCTACAGTCTGTTAAGGCTACACGGAGGGTCTTTGCCGTTGTGTTAGTCTGCGGTCTGTGTGGTGGGGGAGCGGTGGGTTAGCGGTTAGCGCGCTGCGCTCCAGAGCGAGCGCCAACCGAGTTCGACTCACGGTCACGGCCAATATCAGTGACGAATATCTAAACCGGTCGTGCACTTCCCCCACCACTAGGTAGACTCAGCCTTAAGTGAGTACTACTGTACCTCATTTTACCTGGTATTTTAAGCTGGGTAGTTCACCGATCGCGTGTAACCCGTTTTTGGGTTTGCCGAACCGGTTCGCCGGAAATTGCCGAACCAGTTTTTCAGAAACGCAACCCCCCCCCCATAATCGGCAAGGCTGGAAAGACAAAGACGGCCGGGCGTGGTGCTGCCCACCCACTCCCTCATGTGCCGCGCTGGCCTTTGTAGGTGCTACTCGCTATCAGCGATTTGACCCTATAGTCTGTTGAGGCTACACGGGTGGGTGTCTTTGTACGTGTGTGTGTGTATGCGCCCGTATGCCCATCTCTCGTGCAATGACGTCCGTGACTCAAGTCCACGCCGGATCTTGCAGCCATAAAACAACAACGGCCGAGGTGAGAGTGGGGCGGGGTTAGATCATAGTAAATATACTTTATTATGGGCGGCATGGTAGCGCAGTGGGTAGCGCTGCTGCGTCACAGCAAGAAGCTACCTGGGTTCGAATCTCGGCTCGGGCGCCTTGCTCTGTGTGGAGTTCGTGTGTTCTCCCCGTGTACGGGTGGGTTTCCTCCGGGTTCTCCGGTTTCCTCCCACAAATAAAAAAAACCGCTCATTAATTATTTGGCTGATAACGTCATAGTATATAGGAAGCAGTGTGTGGAAATACGGCGCCGGCAAACCGCCTGGCTGACTCCTCCGCCTCTCTGCGCTTTCCTCGCTACGCCTCTGAGTCGTTCTCTCGTCGAATTAATACCTTCGACATTGAATAAATATGTGCGCGTTATAAATGTAAAATTATTATTATTATGGTTGCTCTTCAGAGCTGCTTTTTCGGGATAGCCGTGTCACTGCGCGCTGTCCCCCGCGACGTTTCGCCTGCCACGCCTGATGATGCTTCCGACATGGGAGTCGAAACGTCGCGGGAGAGAGGGAGAGAGAGGGAGCTCGCTCGCTCGGCGACACGGCAACTCGAAAAATCAGCTCCGCAGAGCAACCATCATCATCATGAAAAAAATCGAGCCGTGAAAAAAAAACTTACATCGCTACAAAATCCAGACAGCCTGGCAGACCTGGGGGGGATATTAAAATCGATGGCTTTGGACCGGACGCCGGGACGATGCACACACCGTTCAGCTTGCGCCGATCCTCCTGCACGCGGTCTGGCCGAACATCGATCAATTAAAGCGCTGATGTCGAGCGGGCAGATAAAGCTCGCTGGCTGGAAACACGATCCCGTCTGCACCGCGGCGCCAACACCACAGGGCACGTGGAAAACTACGAGGCGCGACGCCTGCTTGCGCCTGCTGCCTGTTATTTCATTGTTATGTTGCCTTGCGCCCTGTGTCTGCCGGGATAGGCTCCGGATCACCGCGACCCCTGTGCAGGATTAAGCGGTTCCTGATAACGGATAGATGGAGGATGCTTCCAACGTGGGAGGCGAAACGTCGCGAGGGAGGGAGAGCGCTCGACACGGCTATCCCGAAAGCACAGCTCTGAAGAGCGACCATCAGCGTGGGTTTTGGTGAAATTGGAAGCACTGACCCGGGCCGTTCTCGAGAAAAAATATATATCTCGTGTCAGATGTTTTTTGTAGTGAATGGGAGAATGATTTTATTTACCTATTTGTGTTATCTCAGATTTGAGGCCATTGAGTTGAAAATGGATGGATGGATTGAGTTGAAACGCTCTGATTCAAGGGTGACCCCCGGGGGATGGGGGGTGATAGGGGGATACAGAAGAGTGAGACTCATGAAAACCGAAAATATCACAAGGAACAATACCGCTCGCAACATCAAAACCGCAGACACGTTGAAAGATACGGTGTTTATAAATATTGCGTGTGTCCCAGACTGCCCGACAATACAGTGCCTTTAAAAATAACTTTCAAGTTTTTGTTTCTGATCAAAGGAAGCTGTGAACACCTGAATGTGCTCAAAAGATTGCAGCCCTGGAAATCGACTGTTGTAGCGTACTTTCTATGCTCCCGCGTCTAAGCTCTCCGCCTTCACCAACTCGCACGGACCAGCGTGGTGAAGTATGGTCAATCAACCCCTCTGTTGTCATAATTAACATCTATCTATCTACGCGCAATAAGCTACCTATAATTATTTTTTGATATTGGAATGTTCAACTGTTTTCTTATTTATTTATTCGGTCAATTACGTGCAATGCTCTGTGTAACCGGTTTTTTTTGCTTGGTTAATTTTGTCATTTTTATATATTCATTTAATTTTGGCAATTCGCGCGTTTGTTGTGTGAATGCAGGAATCCCCATAAAGAGCTTGCAAGCTCACTGGATATGTTTTTAGTGTAGTAGTAATAATAATAATAATAAACATCTCTCTATATCCGTGACCCACTCGGTGTGGGGAAAACGATATTTCAATTTAAATTTCAATTCAACTTCATTTGTCAATTCTGCCATATGTCCAGGACATATAGAGGATCGAAATGTCGTTTCTCTCAGACCGCGGTGTTGGCATACACGTGGACTGGAGCACAACAACAAAAGTTTAAAAATATGACAACAGTCTCCCAATTGTAGCGTTGCAGGTATCAGCAGATGGCCACACACTCAGGTGTGCGGTCAGCGGGGTTACGCAACGCGCTCCTGAGTTAAGGCACCGCAGCGGGGAGCGCTGTAATTGGGTTAATTCATCAATCAATGTCACCCGTGCCCGCTCGGTCATTAATTCGCATCAATCCCGCTGATGCTGCATCAATGGGGCTCATTCAGGCTCCTTACGCTGCGGTTCAAACCAGTTCAAGCCCTCGGCACCAACCTCTGTGTGTGTGTGTGTGCGCGCAACAGCGTGTTAAACTACCGCAAACACAGGGCATTGCGCCCTGTGTCTGCCGGGATAGGCTCCGGCTCACCGCGACCCTGTACAGGATTGCGCGGTTTCTGACAATGATAATAATTATTAAGAATTTTACATTTATAACGCGTGGCACATATTCATTCAATGTCGAGGATATTCATTCGACGAGAGAAGGACTCAGAGGAAAGCACAGAGAGGCGGAGGAGGCAGCCAGGCGGTCAATGATGATGATGATGACATCCCACGTGCCGCATAGAGTTCATCATCAGAATGGGCAGCAGCAGCAGGGCCATCGGCACCATCATCATCATCAGCAGACGTCAGAGACCTCAGAAGCAACGATCGGCAGGGTTGCTGTGCAGTGATAACATCCGCGTCTCACAGAAAGAAGGTCCTGTCCGAGGCGGTTCAATTCCCGCCTCGGGTGCCTTACTGTTCGGAGTTAATGTGTTTCAAGCCCCCTCTGCCGCGTTGGTTTTCTCCGGGTTTTGCTGCCGTAACTAGTTGGCCGATAACATCATAATGTACTGTACAGTGGTGCCGTGTCACGCGGGTTGGCGCCGGCTGACCTCACCGTCCAAACATCCCAAACTATTACCGCCCAGTCGGAGTATTGCAACTCGGTGAGGCTTCCCGAGTTAAATCACTTACATTGTTATTTTCGGGGATCAAGGTAGAAGCGTTCACGTCGCAATCCCTGTCAAGTAATACTTGGTATTATTTGCAAATTCTACCAAACACTTCGAAGCCGAGCTGAAATACAACGATGTCCAGAAGCTCAACAGATGCCAGAAGCCCCTCAGTCTGGAGCAAGACGAGAGGCCAATGCCCGCCGCCTTTAAGGCCAGCACTGACTATTACATCTCTAAATGTTGAAGGGCTGTCTGCAAGTAAAGAAGAACTTGTTGCAATTGGAAACTGTCATATAACCATAGCGCTTCGAAGAATCGAATCGAAATCGATTGTTATTTTCGGCATAGGAATGTGGAATTTCCACCACCGTACAAGCAAGCCGGTGCATTTAATCCAAGACACCCATTTCACATCCATTGTCAGAAACCGCTTAATCCTGTACAGGGTCCCGGTGAGCCGCAGCCTATACCGGCAGACACAGGGCGCAAGGCAGGGCTATACCCAGGATGTGACGCCAGACCCCCTCACTCTACCGCAGCTCCTCTGTGGAAGTCAACACCGGAACAACGTGGAAGGAAATGCCTACAACCTTGAAGGGCCCGGTTCCTTCAAAACAACTTCACGCGTTGCTCTCAAAGGAGATAACCGGTGAACGTAAACCGAGCCGGGATCCCGTGCGGGAGAAACGGATTACACAAGTGGGAGCTCAGGACAAACCACCTGTGTGACTATGGAGCCCAGACACGAGTTGACCCTGGTCCGCCTTGAAGCATTCGCCGTGGGTGTACCCAGTGGCGTAGCGTGGGCGGGACCACCGGGGCAGTTGCCCCGGGCGCACAATTCTTAGGGGGCGCAACATTTCAAAAGGAAAAAAAAAATAAAGTAGTTATAAGAAATAACAAATTGCACGCCCTCCCCCCTCACACAGAAAATCTCCCAATGTCCGAACATTCTCACAGTTTTTCAACATGACGGGGCAAATAAACGTTGCCACGTAACATTTTTGCTGTGATAATTTTTTTTGCTGACGCCGTAGTCATTTCTTATTCAATACTGGACTGGTGGAAGGGACTCAGGGAGTGCTAACGGTCCACGAGTTATGGGGCGCAATTACTCGCCTTGCCCCGGGCGCTGGCAACCCACGCTACGCCACTGGGTGTACCGGTGTACGTTACAATGTTCTGCTGTCGTGCTGTGGTGGACACATTGAGTTTGCAGTCTCGAGGTCGCCGGCTCGTTCTCCCGACGCGGCAGTTGAAAGAGTGGGGGGGTGGGGGGGGGAAATTGATGAGCTGTTCTTTCAGGATAGCCGTGTCGAGCGCTGTCCCTGGGAGTGGGAGGCGAAACGTCGCGAGCGAGAGAGGAAGAGCGCTCGACACGGCTTATAGACTGTGTGTATAGACTTACAGACTGTAACCGTGCCGCCCCATTAAAGTAACGTTGGACGCTGCAGCTTATTTTGACGTGTGTGCGTGTAACCAGTAACTGGTGCGGATACCGGGCACAAGTCGTGGGTGCGTCTTACTTTCCGGAGCGTCTTATAATCCGGAGAACACGGAATGAATGGATACATGGAAGAGTAATGTTGTGTATGATTGCCCCCGAAGCATCCAGTGGCGCTTACACCGGGGGCCTCCACGCGGTGGCGCTGTCAATGCAAAATTGTACTGATGTAGGTTTTCACGGCTCCATTCATGATGGTTGCTCTTCAGTGCTTTTCTTTCGGGATAGCCGTGTCGAGGGATCTCCATTTCTCCTTCGCGACGTTTCGCCTGCCACGTTGGAAGCATCATCAGGCGTGGGAGTTGAAACGTCGCGAGGGAGAGATGGAGATCGCTCAGTGATACGGCTATCCCGAAAGAACAGCTCTGAATAGCAACCATCATGAATCGAGCCGTGACAAACCTGCATCGGTTTTCAGAACATTCCGCATTGGATCCTGCACCGCATGACTTTTATTTTGCTCGTTTTTATCTTGATCCTCACCTCGGAGAGTTAGTTACCGAATTCGCCCATCATTTCCTGCAATTCATTTCCATAGCATGTTTTCATGACTATGTCATCAACAAATCTGGGATGGATCATATGAGCTCTAGGACGGAGCGATGACGCCAGCTCGTGTGCAGCTGCTTCATGGAGTGATGCATCGCAACGATGCGGGACGTCATGACGGCTCGGGGAGGACTCCATCCAGCAGTGGATCGATCATGGCTGTTGTTGATGATCGCCAGCTGGGTCAGCGAGAAGATCGTCTGCTGCCTGCGCCAACCGCACCAAAACGTCTCAACCGGTGGGTCGCGACCCGTCAGTGGGCCGCGAGCGTCGCCGAGTGGTCCGTGGAGACCAGACCCGAGTGGGCCTTGAGGATGTAAACGTTTCAAAACCCCCCCTGCTTTAAGAGACACGTGAAGGCCCAAATTACATCACCTCTATCGCCTGGCTTTCGAATGACACTGAACTTTGGCCCTGCGTCCATGTCACGGTCATTATAGGACACGTCCTATAATTTATCGCTATTGTTTTAATAATAATAATAGCATTTATATAGCGCCTTTCACCCGAGGGTCACAAAGCGCTGCACAAAGCTGCAGAGAGAACGACATGTCAACAACGACAGAGCACGGAAAATCAGCAATAATTTTATTTGGGGTTTTTTTTTTCCGAGCTGTGGAGAGCTGTGGAGAGAACGGCACAACAACGGGGACCTTCCGTTGAACTGTCTTGATGTTGTTGACATGCCGTTCTCTCCACAGCTCGGATTAAAAAAAAAAACCCTAAAAAAATGAAAATGTTGCTGATTTTTCGTTCTCTTGAGTTGTTGGCGTGCCGCTCTCTTCGCAGCCCCGTGCAGTGCTTTGTGACCCTCGGATGAAAGGCGCTCTATAAATGCAATTTGTATTATTAATGCCCGTCACAATTTGTGCCCGTTACAATTGGCACAATGTTTATTGGTTCTCTAATAGGAACGCATGTTCTCTGTGAGAATGGGGATACACTGTACTGACTGGTTCGGGCAACACGCGAGCAACGCACGTGACGCTTTGCCGTTTCCAGAAAATAACAAAACATCCGCGGTTTTTACCCCGTGCCCATCTCGGAAAAAAACTTAAACCGGTATTTAAGCTAATGATTCGTAACAAAAAGCCATTAACCTCCAAAGCTTGCGCGTGAACTTGGGGCTGAAAGCGAGGCGCACGTGGAAAATCATAACTCAATAACCGGTTACACTGGGCGAGGAATGCGGTGGGACGTACACTTATTCTGAAATGTCCTCGTGTGGGTTTGTCAGGGCTCCATGTGTGATGAGAATTGCTCTCCACAGCCGTTCTCTCGCGACAGCCGTGTCGAGTGTTCCTTCTCTTTATTTCGCGACGTTTCGCCTCCCACGGTGGGGGGCATCACCAAGCGTTTCCGAATCGCTCAGCTGAAACGTGTTGTGTATTATATCTCCAGTGTACTGAGAATGTGCCCTCTGTGTTCCTGTGATGTCAAGAGCAGGCCAATGTTTTTTGCCCGCACTCTTATGATCTTTGCCACACCTACTCGCTAACTATTCAGAAGGTCCTCCAACGTGGGAGGCGAAACGTTGCCAGGGAGACAGGGAGAGCGTTCAGTGACACGGCTATCCCGAAAGAACAGCTCTGAAAAAGCAACCATCGTGAATGGAGCCGTGAAAACCTACATCAGTACAAAACTCTGCCTGTCGCTGGACAATGTGACTCTTGGACCGAGCAGACAGCTAGACAGTGTCCGTAGTCAATCATTTCCCAGCTAAGGGCAGGGTTGACAGTGTCGGGACCCCAACGGACAACTGAAACGGGTTCAGAGCGTGGTGCTGGCCATTTGAAAAAAAAAATTGACTCGGGATGACCTAACGACCGATCAGTCACGATTGTTGGCACATTCCACGGGCAAGAGCATACACGTCCACAAGAAGGCGGTGTGAGCACGCTACCATTCAGGCACAGAGCCGTGGATAGAGCGGCTGTCGACACTTGGATCGCGCCATTGGCTCCACGATTAGTCTGAAAAAAATTGATCGTGGAAAGAATACTAATATGGGAAGAAAACCTATCTTGTCAATAGAATCCATCCATCCGTTGTCAGAAACCGCTTACTCCGATACAGTGTTGCGGTGAGCCGGAGCCTATACCGGCAGACACAGGGTGCAAGGCAGGGTTATACCCTGGATGGGACGCCAGCCCATCACGATATCACGGGAAGAAAAATTATATCACACAATACTGGACGATGATGATGATGATGAATACTGGACGAGTGGTGAACTATAGTACCTGTAAACGCATTGCCTTAATGAGTGGTGTGTTTTTACGAAGCAACTGACACAATTTCCAGAAGGACTGTTAGATTTTCGAGGGGAGCTGGAGCAAAATCAGGATAATCCTGGGATAACCAGGACCGGTGGCAACCCTACCTCATAGTATGAAACCACCTCCCTGAAGCTTCCAAGCTGTCGACCTTCTCCACGCGTTCAAGTCTCAACTTGAGACTCTCCTTGTTATCTCTGCCTATGACCGACCGCCTCTACAAGACAAATGTGCCCACTGTTTCTGTACAGTGTCTGGAGTTGTGGTCGTATTTAGACGCTATATAAAGCCACATTGTAGCGTGCGTTTACTGGCAGTGGTAAGTTAGTGGCCATATTGGCACGTATGTCTGTAAATTTTTTAGTAGCTATTTCAGCGGTCTGATGAATGCAAGGTTTTTCTCAAGCGAATATGACATAGTGCTCATTATTTGTTTACAGTTCTGAGCCAGTGGTCAGATTTCCACATTGCCATGACAGTGATGTATAAAGTACAATGTAAAATCATCCATTTGGCAAAAGTAAAATGTGGTCATGAACTTTGGGTAATGACCGAAAGAACGAGAACGCGGATACAAGCGGCAGAAATGAGGTTTCTCCTCCTCAGCGTTGCTGGGCTCACTCTCCGTGACAAAGTGAGGAGCACAGAAATACGGGACAACCTCGGAGTAGAGTCGCTGCTTCTTCGGATTGAAAGGAGCCAGTTGAGGTGGCTCGGGCATCTGGTAAGGATGCCCCCCGGAAGGCTCCCTCGGGAGGTATTCCAGGCGCGGCCCACCGGGCGGAGACCTAGAGGCCGACCTAGGACACGTTGGAGGGATTATATCCTTCGGCTTGCCTGGGAACGGCTGGGAATCCCCCGGGAAGAGCTGGAGTCTGTTGCTGAGGAAAGGGATGTCTGGTCCACTCTCCTTGGACTGCTGTCACCGCGACCCTCCTCACCAGGACAAGCGGTTTAGAAAATGGATGGATGGATGGAACATATTATTAAAATTATACAGCAAAACATTGCGGGTCACTGTTAGATGTTTATTATTATAGCATAAAATTACCCTGTGAGCTTGCAAGCTCTGGAAACGGGATTCCTGAGATACAACAAACGCGCGAATTGACAAAAATAAATCAAACATATACAAATATTTATGCACAAAACCTTATTTCAAATACATGTGCTCCACGGTATATTTATTTACATTCAGTTGTGAATTTAATACGTTGGCGTTCGCGAGCAATATGCATAATAACGTATTTTTGAGTTATGCAACGTACAGGTTAAAGTGTCGTAAATCCATCACCGACACAGTCAATAAGTAAGGTGTTCTTTTCACGTGAAATATAACATGACGATCTTACTATTTCAGCACACAGAGAGGAAACCCTTAGCACATGTTGTGGGATTGCTGGCGGTGTGCTGACCAATTGTAAATGCTGTGGGTTTTCTCTCCTAAACACCGGTGCGCTGTAGTAATCACAAATTGGCGGTGTGTCGGGTGGCAGTGAGTTTCCAACACTTCTGCTTTTACTTGACCTAACCCAAAAGCACATTAATATGTATTCAGAAGTGATTTGAATTGTGCAAAAATTCGATAAGGTATTTGTGTGGTTTGCGTGAGTGCAAAATGTAAGCGAGTTTCAGATGTTTACATCGCGCTTGTCACAATGTTATTGTTTAGCCAGATGGGATAGATGAAAACGTGCAGCTAGTGAGATAGTACATTCACCTTCGAGATTAAATCATGAGCTTACAATCCATTCAACATATGACGTATAATATATTTTCCACTACCAAGGTAAGTATAAACATGTTAAAACGCGTGGTTACTGAGCTTGTATTGGTCAGATCGATCAGAAGTTACAGGCACAACACAGTTATGTGTTCATTATGAGTGCCTGCTTAATCTGCTATCGCGGGAAGGCAAAAACCTATCCCGGCAGACACAGGGCGCAAGACAGAGCTGTACCTGGCATGGGTGTAGCAGGGCAACAGGGCCAATTTAGCTAGCGCATATAACCTAGGCAGCATATCTTTGAGCTGTGGGAGGAAATCGGAGTACCCGGCGAAAACCCACGTTGACACGGGGAGAACATGCAAACTCCACACAGAAAGACACCCGAGCCGGGAATCAAACCCGGGGACCTTGTGAGGCGGCAGCACGCCACCGTGCCGCCAACAACGTAGTTAAATATCAGTGAAAAATTCCCACGACCAACATACACAAAATGTGAGACTCATATCTGGTGGAACTAACGCTTGTGAAAGCGTAACTGCTGGGGGAAGGGAAAAAAACACATTTCGCAACAGATGCTGGCCGATCGCCACCTGGACAGTGCGGTTTAATCATCTCGCAGCGGCGGCGTGTCTGGGGCCTTGGGGTGAGGAAGAGTGGCTAGCAGATACCCAGCAAGTGACCTTCCCAATTGCCAACAGTGATATCACCACTACGGGTGTGGCAAGCTCGGTGCACTTTGCCGCCACAATATATGGCGAAGGATTAGCGGTGGGTCACGGAACAGAAACTCAGATGACTGGCAGATGATTCACGTCAATTTCCCATTGTGCCAGCACGAAATACACAGATCCACAATTTGTTGTTTACCAGTTCACAGGAAGGTTATTCATTTAAATAATTAGGACGTATAAACATGTTCTTTTAAGCAACGTTTCCTGTATATGCAATTCGTGACAAGGATACACGTGTATTTATTCTTTGTATCCTGTGATAATGGATGGATGGAACAACTGGGACCAAAGGACCTGGAACAACTCTTACATTCAAATAAGCCACATGTGTTGTGACAACCATTTAGTTAAGAGTCAACAAGTGCCAAGCCACTGCTAAAGGATTCGTCCACACCGTTACCATCTCTCACTCCCTCAAGATGCCATGATCTAGCTCGCGGCGAGTAGCGCTGCCGCCTCACAGCAAGAAGGTCCCGGATTCGAATCTCGGCTCGGGTGCCTTTCTGTGTGGAGTTTGCATGTTCTCGCCCCATGTCCGCGTGGGTTTTCGCCGGGCACTACGGTTTCCTCCCACAGTCTAAAGACATTCTGCTTCATAGGTTAATTGACCTGCTGACAAAATGATAGATTGGTGACCAAACATTGGTATAGCCCTGCCTTGCACCCTGTGTCTGCCGGGATAGGGTTCAGCTCACTGCAACCCCGTACCAGGGATTAAGCGGTTTCTGACAACGGATGAATGGATTACATCACATAAATACACGTCTGTAACTTAGCGCAACGCAAAGCACATCACACGCAACACTGAAGCACAACACAGCCTCCCAAGCGCGTCGCAGCCGCGGGTGTTGCAGGAAAAAGTGGGGTGGATGTAATCATGTTTTTGTGAAAGTGCGGGTGTTGCAACATATTATATGAGACTACCTCAGGAAAAATTGGGGGGGGGGGGGATGGAATCATGTTTCTCCCTCCGTGTTTGTCTTTAAGGAAGTGACGGCCATTTTAGAGGACGCTGGCAGATTTTTGCCGCTCTTAAGATTGCCAGTTTCACGACCTTTCAGTGTATTCGAAGCAGCCTTAATAATTTGTTTTTTGTTGCTTTGATTTTTTATTGGTTGTTTTTTTCTTTCGTTGTTGACATGCCGTTCTCTTCGCGGCCCTTGTGCAGCGCTTTGTGACCCTCGGCTGAAAGGCGCTATATAAAATGCTATTATTATTCTGTGAAAGTGCGGGTGTCGCAACACCCGCGGCTGCGACGCGCCTCTGCAGCCTGCCATGGTGGAGCCCCCTGCTGAGCGGAATAACCAATGACAGCCGCCCAATCCACCATCAGGAGTGGAGGGGTGTGTGGGTCGAGAGGGAGAGAGTGATCCTGTGAAGTCATCAACTCGCATGTGTCTCAGCTTTCCCAGCAGTTCGGGAATTCCCACTGCCGGCGTCTTTATAACCACGAGCCCACGTTTAAGGCTCATACATATCGTCCAAGCAGGCTCAGCAAGCGGTTCTTTGTACAGCAAGTTAACAGATAAAGTACATTGTTCCCCGGCTACTTGGCCCCCATAGACCTGGTAACGGGCGAGCGAGTTGTTAGTGGACTGATTTGGTTGGGAGTGTGGGACGAAAACTGACAGTCTACACGACAGTACACACAGTGGTGTCTTTGTCTTTTGGGCTGTCGCGTATCGCCGGTGTAAGCTGTCGAGTTGTCCGCTATGGAGTTGGCTGTGCGGGAAGATGACAGACTACAGCCCACGCCGGTGAGTGGCCATGCCTTCGTTGTGTTATCTTTGTGTACTGTATTATAGACTGCATGTGTTTGTACCGCGCGCATGTAGTAGCGTATATAGGAGCGATAGTGTTGCGTTGCGATGCGAACCCGGTTATGACCCGAGTTCGATTCCCGCTCACGGTCCAACGCCAGTGACTCTTTTCTGAACCGGGTCCTGGTTCTCCCCTTGGTCGACTCGGCCTCAAATGAGTACCTAGTGCGGTGTGTAAACATCGCCAATGGGGAGACAAAGGCGGCCGAGTGTGGTTCTTGACCACCCACCCTCTCGTGTCCCGTTCCGACCTCGATAGGTGCTACTCGCTAACAGCACTTGTCCTACAGTCCGTTTAGGCTGTATCCTAACAGACTGTAGGGTCAGGTGCTGGCTATAAGCCTAACAAGTGCTAGGCTATAACCTAACAGACCGTAGGGGTTTTCCTATATAGGAGCACCCATTGGTAATTCGAGAACAAAATTCAAACTGTAATACAGTACAAGTACAATAGCAGCAATGGACGGCCTATGGTCAAGGATAGCGACCCAGCAGCCAAGGTATTACTGTATACACGGAACGTGTCTCTAGAGAACGTCCCCGTGAGGAGACGGAGCGATGTAATTAGGTCGCGTGTGGAGGATGTGCTGGTGTGGATTACTACACATAGCGGCGGGTTTGCAAGAGGAGGCCTTCATCCAGCAGTGGATCGACCATGCCTGCGCACGATGTGTAGCCAGTGCTGTGTGTGCACTGCTTATGCCGTTCAGTGCCGCTGTGTACGCGTGTGTATACTGTAGTGTAGCGTATCCAACGTGTATTATTATTATACTTACTGCACGTGTCAATACTGTATATTTACATGTGGGCATGTACTGTATGTGTACATGTACACATGTACGAAACAACACACGTGTGTGCAGTACGTGCACTGTATGTACACATGGACATAAAGTATATGTGCAGTATATACTGTATTGTATGGACTGTATAGGTCAGCTCTCATTCAGGACACACTCCTCTTTTTGCTCATGGCAACATTTGTAGGAGTTAAATGCCAGTGTGTAGGTCTGTTCACCGCGAGATGACTTCCCGAGAGGGTTTGTGTTGTTGTTGATCTTATTCCTCCTCCGTTGAAGGAGCGCAGGCTACAGTAGTTTATTCCGTGACCCATCGGAATGAATGCACCGAGACGTGAACATTTAAAAAATGCATGTTACTGCAATCGCCTCGACCCTCACCAGGACATGCGGTTTAGAAAATTCGAATTGGAACTCTTTAGGAAAATAAATGCAATGCAGTCAAGCGCCTTTTGACGGTCAGCCCCATTCCCCCTGTCACTGGAGACTTAGAGGCTCATGACCATTAGAGACCCACTGGATGATTCATCCACGCATTGTAGTAACTCAGCAAAATGACTCATTCCTCTCATCCATACGGTCCAATCAAAAAACCCATTCACGCAGCCTAACAGCAGCTCATGTCCACTGTAGTGGGATCATGGTTTGGCAGTGGCCCTTATTCAGAGCAGAGGGCCGCAACAACAATGAATGGACTATACACAGCAATTGTAAATGCTACTTTACAGTGTGCTGCTGCCTTAAAATGGCCCAGCACAATTCAAGAATATATTATGTGTTTTTAAATGGTTTGCCGTGTTATTGTGTTAATTCCAGAATGCCCCGAATTCTTGTTTCATCTCAGCATTCTCGTCTGTAATTTACAGGACTTTAATTTTTGAAAAATACAATTTCTCGCGCGCATAAATTCCGCGCCTGGCCGACCGAACACAAGACACGGACGCCAGTCCATGAAGATCACCAGATGCCGTTGCAATCGTGGGGTGTGTTTTACCATACTTCACCACGCTGGTCACCGGTTTAAGGACTGGCATAATTAAAAGCCTGTTCGGTTATAATATTGTGCCGTTGTGGGTTTTTCCATTTATACGGCTGGAAGAAACCCGTCCATCCATTTTCAGAAACCGCTTAATCCCGTACAGGGTCGCGGTGAGCCGGAGCCTATCCCGGCAGACACAGGGCGCAAGGCAGGGCTATACTCAGTATGGGACGCCAGTCCATCGCAGACTGGAAGAAACCGGTTGAGCTATATAACGCTTTTTAAGAGTGATCCAGAGGATAGGTTTACGGTTTAACGAAGCAAGCGTTGTGCTGCTTATGTAACGATGGCTTTATATAAAGAAAGGCTGTTGCACAGGAAGCTAATTTGGGGCACAGCATCGACCCACGCGGGTAATGTTTTGGCACCAGGAAGCAGATCCGTGTTTGTCGTTTGGTTGCAGGTTTGCAAACTTCCCTCTGAGCATTGCACGTGTTCTTCTTTGAAACTAATGTTTATTGCTAAAAGTTTTCTTATGAGATTTAACAATTGGCCGTGGGTACTTTCCCACAAATACCGCAAATTTACAGAAGATTATTCTGGTGTGACTCATTGGCTCAGCTGCAGCTGATGTATATATGTTTTGTAAATATTTCTAAATTGGGAGAGAACGCTGTTTAATTATGCCACATGCTTGAGACTTTTTAAAGCGTTTACAATATAGTTATGACACGGCATGTAGTTGGGACTTTTCCTAAGTTAAACCACGTTTATAAAAGTTCTTACAGTTCAGTTTTTCCAACTGCAAGCATTGATTATTAATAAAACAAAAATAAACTCACAGGCCACTATTGAGGGAGCCTCCACATTTTTTTTCAGGAGATTTTACTGCCAACAAAAAATTTGCATGGGAAAACTCACAAACAGATGCATGTGTTATTAGGGGCTTACACACACGGGCACACATACGCACGCCAGCAACACGAATATATTACTCTACATATATATAAAAAAAAACATGGAAAATGCTTTTCTACTAATATTTTGTTGCCAAAGTGACCAAATAGCCACACAGTTGTATCAGCGCCTTTACCAATGAATGCATGGCTTTGTAAGAGATTATTAACCTTCTCTGAAAGATTAGATTATAGGATTAATTATAAACCCATCCATGACTGGTACAATTAGTCTACTCGGATTCTGTAGCTCTGTTCAGTACGATGTCCGACGTTCCAAGTGTTGGGAGCGTCATTTGGAACTGAATAAGCTTGGAGCCAACATCGGACTTTGCCTCGATAGATAGATGTTTATTATTACAGCAGGAAAATACCCAGTGAGCTTGCAAGCTCTTTGCGAGATTTCAGCGACGCAACAAACGCGCAAATTGACAACAAATAAATAAAAAATATGACAATAACAAATTAACCAAACAAAAAATAACCATTTACACACAGCGCTTTGTGACCCTCGGGTGAAAGGCGCTATATAAATGCTATTATTATAATCGACTAAATAAATAAAAATAAACAAAAAATACAGTTTATGTAGCTTATTGCATATTGAAAGGGAACAAGTGCAACATAAGATGCATTAGTCCAGTGGTTCCCAAACTTTCTCGGTTCACGTCGCCCTTCGTGTATCATGATTTTTTCCACGGCGCCCAAAATCACAAAATATAATAATAATAATAATAGCATTTTATAGAGCGCCTTTCACCCGAAGGTCACAAAGCGCACGGCATATATCGAAAATGTGGAACATCCCGCGGCACCGCTGTGAGTTAGCTGCAGCGCCCCGGCGAGGCCGAGCTGAAAGACAACGATGTCCAGAAGCTGACCATCGTGCTTCGAAGAATCGCCAAGAGAAAAGTCCATAGTAACCTTAAGACACGTGGGAGAGCTGGCCGGCACAATCTTGAAAAATTACACAGCGGCTCGCGTTCCTCACCGTGTGTGGGGTTATAGTCGCTTTCTTCTCCATGATGCCATCCCCTTTGCAGGATTCCGGCTTCCAGAGCTTGCAAGCTCACTGGGTGTTTTCTGCTGTAATAATAAACATCTGCACTGATGTAGGTTTTCACGATGAAGCATCATGATGGTGCTTACAACGTGGGGAGGCGAAACGTCGCGAGGGAGAGCGCTCGACACGGCTATCCCGAAAGAACAGCTCTGAAGAGCAAGCGTAATAAACATCTATTGAGTGGCTTCAGGGCACACTGTTCTAAAGTCACCTTTGTAGAGAATTAGTTTTAGGTGTATGTACTCGCGATAATAAGGATCCGTTTACTTTCTCTGGGCCCAAGTTAAACATTACCTCTCCTTGATAATGTGCCCTAAAGGTCGGTGTGTTCGTTATTTGTGTGCCCAGCGCCTAATGTGTAACAATGGAGCAAGTTCCGTTCGTCACCCCACCTCCGTCCACTCAGCAATATACAAAAGAGCAATATACATGTGGGTTTAACCACAGACGAAGGTCGTGTGTGTGTGTGATGGGGTAAAAAAAAAAACACCCATGGAATTATTTCGGTGGAAACCGGAGAGCCCGGAGGAAACCCACGCAGAACAGGGGGAGAACCCACAAACTCCACGCAGAAAGGCGCCCAAGGCGGGGATCGAACCTGCTCGGGCAAGACGATTCTTTCTGTGAGGCGCAGACGTTACCACTGCGCCATGTCCCCCTACATTTTGCAATAATAGTGCCGTCCCATTCCAATGATAATAGTGCCACGCTGGATAATAGTGCCACGCTGGATCGAACTCGGCGGCCCCCGTGATATCCGGGTGTCCCGTTACGCTCATGTGACCAGTCCCCGTAATTTTTTGGGGAAGTTTTGTGGCGTGATGTGCATTGCCTAACCGTCCCCGAGGTCATTGTGAGCTATGAAATAAGTATGACGAATGTCCCGTGGTGGCTTTCACGTTTCCTGTTGTTTTGTTCATTAAAACGTGTTCATTTGGATTGGCGTTGTGTCTCCCT
>JAZEWU010000050.1:3441379-3462681 GCA_036362915.1 Geotria australis | reverse complement strand
TACCGAGAATTATTATGTGATGCAAGCGTTTTGAGACGTTGAATAATAATAGGGAACTGTGCCGCCGCCTCGGTATGTGTTGTTTAGTCATCCCCGTGTGTTGGACATGAAGGGCAATTTGGATATTTTTTGTAATAACGAATAAATATTATTCCCCACAGTCATTTCATTTTTTTTGGCAAAGCGACTCGTGCCGCACCCTGAATGTCATTTATTTTACAGCACTGCTTTCACATTACCACATTCATATTTTAACTCAAATGTCTGCAGGTTCGTCTGTACGGAATACTGTAACTTACAGTTATGAATAATTTGCAGTTATTCTATTCTCGAGCGTGGCAATACACCGAGGCGCTATACGTCAATGTCGTTTCCGTTTCGCTGTTCAATGTCCACGTTGGCATCATAGCAGGTCGTTCGTATTCACTCAAAAACAAATTCCCGGGGGACAAACGCGCCTCACAGCAAGAAGGTCCCGGTTTAGTTTCCCGGCTCAGGTGCTTTCTGTGTGGCGTTTGCATGTTCTCTCCCCGTGTCGGTGTGGGTTTTTGCCAAGCACTCCGGTTTCCTCCCACAGTCCAAAGACATGCTGCTGCATAGGTTAATTGGCCTGTGGAATAAATTGCCCCCCGGTGCCCTGTGACGGACTGGCGTCCCATCCTGTGTATAGCCCTGCCTTGCGCCCTGTGTTTGCCGGGATAGGCTCCGGTTCACCACGACCCTGTCCCGAATCAAGCGGTTTCTGACAATAATAATAATATATATTTGCAAAGGTGACTTTTTAAGCGTTTTTTAAACGAATAAATGAATGTCGCTTGTTCGTTTGCTCGCTTCAGGAGGCCCTCCCGGCTAACGGCGGGCGGGCGTTCGGGCGCCGGCAGCTGGACCTGAACCACTACGCCACCAAGAAGAGCGCCGCCGAGAGCATGCTGGACGTGGCGCTGCTCATGGCCAACGCGTCGCAGCTCAAGGCCGTCATGGAGCACGGCACGGCCAGCACCTTCTACGTGGCGCTCATCGGGCTGCTCTCCGTCTCCATCATCTTCCAGATCGTCGTCGGAGTCCTGCTCATCTTCATCGGTGGGCAGCACCTCGCCCCACGTGCGTTTACTTGCCCGTTCCATAAAGCCACGGAATGTCGGCGGCAATCGGCCCGGCCTTTGATTCGTTCGTTCGTTGTCCGAAACTGCTTGAGCCTGTGCAGGGCTGCGCTGAGCCGGAGCCTATCCCGGCGAACTCGGGGCGCGAGGCAGGGCTATACCCGGGATGGGACGCCAGTCCATCGCAGGGCACCGGGGGCAATTTAGCCTGCAGGCCAATTAACCTATGCAGCAGCATGTCTTTGGACTGTGGGAGGAAACCGGAGTGCCTGGCGAAAACCCACGGGGACACAGGGAGAACATGCAAACACCACAAAGAAAGGCTGCCGAGCCGGGAGTGACCTTGGCCTTTCATTCCTTTCGAAAAGGTCACCGCGGTTTCCTGCCGCTCTAATGAGCATCAAGGCATCGGTGCTAACTCCCTATTTACAGCCCTGTGCCAGAGGTCGCATTTCCATATTCGCATGTAGAGTGGCGNNNNTGGGGGGTTAGATCGGAGCCTCTTGGAATCGAAGTGCTGTACGGTAACGAGCGCCAAGCGACGGTACGAGACGAAAGCACTTAATTGATCCTCGGCAGCTGTTTACATCCCGACCGAACATCGCAAGTCCAAGCCGCTGGGGCGTCGCATCGTGCGACGTGGTAGTCATGGAGCGCGCTTTGAATCCAACCAACGCTGGCCACGGGCCAAGATGTGCCTCCCCCGTCAACAGCAAGACGTAATGAATGCATCTTTTCAAAACAATTTTTTTCCTTCTATCAATGAGTGAAACCGCTTACCCCGCCGCATTCGATTCGATTAATTGTCGTGATTCGGGGTCACGGCTCTGTTTGGGGGATACGTCTCACGCGGTTGTGCGTGTATCTCCATTAGCCGTGTGTGTAATCCATAATCTAGCTTTTTTTATGAGTTAGGTCACGTAACGATATTTATGTGTCGCAAACCCGCCTCCACCCGACACAGCCAATTAGTAAAGGGTTGTCACGTGAACAAAAACGTGCCAATTCGTGTGTGTAATGTTAGTCTTCTTCTTTTCGATTCTTCGAAGCGTGATGGTTATATGACAGTTGCCCATTTCTTTACACAGTTCTTAGCATTTTTATTGAACTGTACCAAGGCATTTTGAGCTGCGGAGGTTGGGTTGTAGAGCGCAGTGTAATGTTAGTAGGGGACGCCGACTGTTCAGTAAGGCCTGGCTAGGGGAGCAATCGATCTCAACACACGGAGGATCCTACATCAAACATTCAAAACGACGCATTGATGGCTGAGCGACTGCTACTGCTATCCGATGTAAGAACGAACAAATCACGGGGAATCTTGCTGGATCTTGGAAGCTGAGCAGCTTTGAGCCTGGCTTTGGTGGGGACAAACAGGTTAAGAGGCTACTTGGTGGACAGGAGGACAGTGCAGAAAAAAAATCAATTGTACTGTATTTCTATACTCCTCTGCCTGCCATCACCAGATGTCCAGTAGTCTTTTCCTGGATGTATTAGGCGTCTGCCTACTTTACTATCCCTGCCCCCTTTTCCTTCCTCTCCCCTCGTCGCTGTGGTTGACTGTATTTCCTCTTATTCGCTCTTTTTCTTGTTTGTTAAACATTTAACAAAGCATATCAGAGTTCTCGTGTCCGCGTTGGGTTTCGCCGGGCACTCCGGTTTCCTCCCACAGTCCAAAGACATGCCGCTGCATAGGTTGATTGGCCTGGCGACTCAATTGCCCCCGGTGCCCTGCGATGGACTGGCGTCCCATCCTAGGTATAGCCTTGACTTTCGCCCTGCGTCTGCCGGGGTAGGCTCCGGCTCACCGCAACCCTGTACAGGATGAAGCGGTTTCTGACAATGAGATGAGATGAAATATTGGAAAGCGAGATGCTCGCAGTGACCGATGAATATTGTTTGCGGCAGGCGTCTTTCAAAGTAGCAGGCCTCCTATTACCGCAGGCCGTGGGGATCAAGGTAGAAGCGTTCACGTCGCGATCCCTGTCAAGTAATACTTGGTATTACCTGCAATTTCTACCAAACACTTCGAAGCTGAGCTGAAAGACAACGGTGTCCAGAAGCTCAACAGATGCCAGAAGCCCCTCAGTCTGGAGCAAGAAGAGAGGCCAATGCCCGCCTTTAAGGCCAGCACTGACTATCATATCTCTAAATGTTGAAGGGCTGTCTGCAACTAAAGAACTTGTTGCAATGGGAAACTGACATGTCGTTCTCGCCGCAGCTTTGTGCAGCGCTTTGTGACCCTCGGGTGAAAGGCGCTATATCAATGCTATTATTATTATTATTCTATAACCATCACGCTTCGAAGAATCGAATCGATCGACCGCAGGCCGTACGAAACGAAGCGCCACGGGCCCGGGGTTCCCCGCCTCTCTTCCAAAGTTTGCTCGTTAACGGCGTTGCTCGCATTTCGACGTCGGCGTTCCCCTTTAACCTCTGACCCCCCCCCCCCAACCTGCCGCTCCTGTGCGTGGAGCAGTGAAGTACGACCTGAACGACGCGGGGAAGCACCGCAGGCTCGACCTTCTCAACAACATCGCCACAGGCCTCATCTTCATCATCGTCGTCGTCAACGTCTTCATCACCGCCTTCGGGGTGCAGAAGAACGGAAACTCTGTACCCGCAGCCCCAGAGCCCCCCAATAGCAACCAATAACTGGTACACATCCCGGCTCGGGTTTGCACGTTCTCTCCCCGTGCCTGCGTGGGTTTTTCGCCGGGCACTCCGGTTTCCTCTCGCAGTCCAAAGACGTGGCCTGCGGACTAAATTTCCCCCGGTGCCCTGCGATGGACTGGCGTCCCATCCTGGGTATAGTCCTACCTTGCGCCCTGTGACTGCCGGGATAGGCTCCGGCTCACCCGCGACCCTGTACAGGATTAAGCGGTTTCTGACAATCAATGAATGAATGAATATTAGAGTGTATAAGAGTAACGTCCAGTAGTGCGGCACGTTTGCTAATCCGACACCACCCTTGGTGACCGGACCGTCTATACTTCGCCAATTCCTCGAGTGTCGCGAGAGAGCGGATTGACGGTTTTTGTCTCTGCCACCCGTGATTCCGGAGCATTCCTGCGCCAGTGACGCAGAGGTCACATCATGCGTGAAGTGGAACGACGGTTCGTGGAATCCGGCAGACGCGGCTCGTTTGCCGGCGCGTGATTAGACACCACGCCATCTGTTTCCCTGCGGCTGCTCGCTGAGTCGGGCGTTTAAACCCGTTTAGCAACCGACGTCTGCAGAACACGTTAATTTTTGAAGCGTGAGGGGAAGTGATGAAACGTAATTAACATTTATTATTTTACGCGCAGGCTTTCACGTCCGATTTTACGATTCATAATTAGTTTGCTTTTTTGTTCGATCGTATAGGTGTAAAGTAAATTGTTACGTCAGTTATAATTGGAATTATGCCGCCACGATTTAACGTTTATTATCGCTTTTACTTCATGCGCGATTTTATACTTCTGTATTTGAAATGTTTTCCCATAAAATCCTTTAAAAAACACTGTTTTACGGTAAAGGGGAGAATTGCCTTACTTAATGTTTTCACTTCTTCTTTTATGTCCAGGGAACGTCACGGCCAACCGATCAACCCTGACCGACCCATGAAGCCCCGTCGCTTTGGCTTCCTGTGGCTACGTTAGGTAGAAACACTGAAGCAGCTTCGACTATGGGGCCGCGACCAAGTCACCCTCACCATCCTCACCTCCCAAAGGTCATCAGAAAGGAGGATGGCAAAACCTCACGGGTGTCCTGTACACTGACCCTCCAGCGTGTTTTTGATTTGTACCATGTCTTGTTACTGGCGTCCCATCCTGGGTATGGCCCTGCCTTGCGCCCTGTGTCTGCCGGGATAGGCTCCAGCTCACCGCAACCCTGTACAGGATTAAGCGGTTTCTGACAATGAATGAAGCATGTCTTGTTAGTAATTATGTCCTCTCACAACACGTGGTGCAGCCTCAAAAACACATTGAAGCGCAATTTGTTAAATGGTTTTTAAAAACATTACGTGTGCAATGTTTGTAAAAACATTGGTGATGTTAGACTGACTATATCAGGCTGACATCTTCTAACAAGTGAATTTGCGAATTTAATTTACTAATCGCTCCTGTGGTTTGCTGGTTAGATTTGACCCTTTTAAGCCTGATGTTGAACAAATAATTTTACACCTATGTACGGATGTCGGTTTTCACGCCTTGATACATGGTGGTTGCTCTTTAAAGCTGTTCTTTCGGGATAGCCGTGTCGAGCTCTCTCCCTCGCGACGTTTCGCCTCCCACATTGGAAGCATCCTCCGGTGCCCGAAAGAACAGCTTTGAAGAGCAACCACCAATTTTACACTTATTTAATTTGTATCTCATTTAGTGATAATTGATTTGCTTACAGAAATGTTATACTGTACTGTGTTCTCTTCATTTCTTTATAACTGCCTGTTATAACATTTAGGTATTATATGCATGCAGATATTATTTCACTCCACTCAGACTATAATTGTATAAGTTATCCACATTATAATTCACAACACTGCATTCGAGGGTGGTTATATTATAGAAGTTTAGTTACATTTTACAATGTTGATCTCGTTTTATTCTCGAGTTAGAATTGCAGGTGCACAAAATGCCACTTTGAGCCTTACGGCCCAGTTAAGAGTACTGCATACATAATCTTGTTTACACAGTAAATTATAACAGTTATGGTGATTAACGAGGAATGCTGCCTTGTTTTAAATGTTAAAACACTGAACTTGTGATCCGGAGGTCACCGGTTTGATTCCATCTCCCGGCACACTGGGCGCGTGTATTAAATCCCCCCAACTCTGTTGCCACAGCAATGTATGATGTAAACGGCTATGTCAGTGAATCGCCAGGATGCATGTGGTGAGGTAAAGTGTGGGTAATTCCAACTTTTCCAAGAAGTCTCACTTGGCGTTGAAGAGTAGGCCAAGTACGACTCCAGAGGAGCTGTCCACCAGTGGCGTGAACAAGCAATTTCAGGGCTGCTTATTTACCTTTATAATTTACTATGACAAGTTTCAAGAATAAATGGATCACAGTGCATTGGGAAATAGACGCTCGGATTTCCATTCCTCTATTTTACCGTCACTTAATTACGGTCATACACATGGTATTGTGTATTAATTCGAGTGTCAGATATATTTGTGTAGAAATTATCTTCATAGTAAAGTGGCCAGATGGCACAGTGGGGCATAAAGCTTGCAATCAACTGGACTTTTTATTTCTCTCCTGGGTCGATACGTGAAATAGCACTTTGTGGGAATTCAGCAGCGGTTGTACCATAACTTAGCCTGTGCCGTTGGAACATGCAAATCACATGCTAAAAGAAACCCGTTGCATCTCTATGGGTAGTTGAAATATTTAAAATCAGCCGGCATGCTGCGCACCATTAATAATATAGAGGTGTGATAAAAAATGCATTAAAGACGTCTGATGCTGTCAGTATAAATTAGTTTTGTAAATTGAAATACACTATTGCATTAATGTGCTGCCAACATTGTGGGCCTTTAAGACAGTGGGTGTATTGTCACACTGGTTATTTATCTGAAACTGCTTTGTAAAATGTCTTCCAAGTCCCATAGAAGATGATAAAGGCAGCGACATTTGTGGTGGAATGACCCACATTCACTGGGTTTCCATACAGAAGCAGGGGAAATGGAAATATCCAAACAGCTTAGAGGTCCGGGTGCTGAGACAGCATAGAACATAGGTTTCAATGCAGGCAGCCGCCTGTGATTACAAACTGGCTGTTCAGTTGCAGCAATTTTTATGGTCACAGCCCATTCCCCATCGAGCGCATTTAAAGACAGAAACATCAAATTAAAATAAATTTTGATGTGGCTCAATTCCAGCCCTGACATTTTGTTAGGACTCTTTTGCAAATCATTTGTTTGACGGGCCATTAACTGGCACATGGGGCACACTCCTCTGAGATATCCAAATAGAGTCTTCATTTCGTGAGATGGCGGTGTTAAAGCAACTGGAATTGCGGGGAAATGGACCACTAGCATTGTTTTACATTACATTAGAAGATGTAGCTTACATTATAGAAATTGAAATATACAATTTCAGTAACTGTTTTCCAGTACAGGATGGAGGAAATTCATCATATGTATCTTGTTTTAACTTCATATTCACAGCATTCGAAAGGCATTTAAACGCTATATTTAAAGGGCAAGCATTTTATCCTGGTACGTTTGTACCAGTAATCAGCACTGAAACTGAGAGGAAAAAGCAGCGTTCGAGTAGCAATGTTGGTTTTTAATGTTGTGAATTCTAGATGTTTGCAGTGGTTTACTGTTGCGGTCTGGAACACGTAAAATACCAATGGGCATATTAACAGACTTGAGCAATTTCGTTTTACAGATTTTTTCAAATTAGATGTTTGTGCACAAGATTTAACTAGTTTGGGCCCTTGTAAAGTTCACGGGGTGCATTGAGTTGTGGAGCAGTTAAGGGATCTGTGCGGCATGAATACAAATTTGGTATTAATAAATACGGTTTGCCTCGGCGTAAATAGTGACGTACTGATAATCCGCGTGTAAATGAATAGCTGTGTCTCCAAAACCAGTGTCTGGGCCAACATTTAACAGTAATTAGGCATGCATGCGAAAAAATAGCTCGCTGTCATGAAAATTTAGCTCTGCGTAGATCTTTTTAAATGCCTGCTGTTAAATGTATTTGCTCTGTGGAAAATTAATTAGAAAGAAGCCTTACAGTTTTAAAAACAAGTCCAGCCTGTTTTGCCCCCCTTTTATAACTTTATTGGAAACACGCGAATTACATTTGGTTGAAAATTACGTTTCAAAGCTAATGCACATTTATATAATCGCCTTGGTAAACTTTTTAAAGTGTAGCATTTTTAACGTCACTGTTTTTGCAATGATTTTTTCATACATTATTACAATTTCTCAGGGAAAAAATATTCCCTGTTTTTTTACTGTGGACTGCATAATAAGCTTGTATGCACAGTAGTAAACATGTGTGACATTTGCACGGTATGTAGCTGTCTCATTTTTTCACGTCGTGGAACAAGTACCTAAGGGGTATAAGTGTACAGTGAAATGTTTTTCATTCATTAATTCATTGTCAGAAACTGCTTAATCCTGTATAGGGTTGCGGTGAGCCGGAGCCTATCCCGGCAGACACAGGGCGCAAGGCAGGGCTATACCCAGGATGCGACCCCTGGGGCAATCTTGTCAGCAGGCCAATTAACCTATGCAGCTGCATTTCTTTGGATTGGGAGGAGACCGAAGTGCCCGGCGAAAACCCACGTGGACACGGGGAGAAAGGAACCCGAATGTGCTATTAAATAAAGAAGGGTCCAAAGACATGCTGCTGCATAGGTTAAATTGTTCTGCTGACAAGATTGTCCCCGGCGTCCCATCCTGGGTATACCCCTGCCTTGCGCGCTGTGTCTGCCGCGATAGGCTTCAGCTCACCACGACCCTGTACAGGATTAAGCGGTTTCTGACAATGAATGAATGAACAGCATCAACCAGTTTGTTGTTATTGGCCGGGGCGAGACTGGCGCTCACCACTGCGCCACCGCTCCACGCTTGTTTACACCCAGCCGCGCATGCGCGCACACACCGTGCCGGCACCACGCGTCGACCTGGCAACCACGCGCGGGCCTACCTGCTACACCCGAAGCCTGACTTAAGACAACACAAACTTAAACACCACAACTGCTCATAACAACAACAAGCAACATTAACAACATAGCGGCACGTTCACGTCGCTCTGATGGAGAGGCCGGCGGCGATAAGCGCCCCCTCCCCATTCGATGCGTCTTTCGGCAGACCGAATCTGTTGGGCAGCCAGGAGGTCAATATCCTGGACCTAGCCGAGCTATTGCAAGTGGACGATCGTGAGGAGCAAGGCGGTCACCGCGAGGAGAAGGAGGCCAAGGGCGGCCAGAGATCGGGTCTCACCGCCTCTGAACCCGGGCCGCACGGTAGCAATGTTCTGCCGGCGCCGAGAGTCGCCTCAGAGGTGAGGCGATTCTGCAAACATTTCACCGTCAACTTCATTATCTCCAGCCATCAGGTCCATTCATTGTCAGAAACCGCTGAATCCTGTAACAGGGTCGCGGTGAACCGGAGCCTATTCCGGCAGACACAGGGCGCAAGGCAGGGCTATACACTGGATGGGACGCCAGTCCATCATAGGGCACCGGGGGCAATGTAGTGTTCTTTCTCTATGGCCGTTGTCTATCTTCACCCCATCCAGTGTCACTTCCCAGCATCTCAACCTCACATTTCCGTCCTCCAACTCTGTCAGCTTTCTACTCGATCATTTGCTATTACCCGTGTGGAGTTTGCATATTCTCTCCCCGTGTCCGCGTGGGTTTTCTCCGGGCACTCCGGTTTTCCTCCAACAGTCCAAAGAAACGCTGCTTGCTGCTGCATAGGTTAATTGGCCTGCAGATTAAAATTGCCCCCGGTGCCATGTGATGGGCTGGCGTCCCATCATGGGTACAGCCCTGCCTTGCGCCCTGTCTCTGTCGGGATGGGCTGCAGCTCACCGCGACCCTGTACAGGATTAAGCGGTTTCTGACGATGAATGTATGAATTATTATTACAACGTATAGCTACACTTTGGGGCTTTTTGTGTTTATCTATGATACCTGTAGCCCCGAGCGGTGGAGGTTCTGGACCAGGACACAGCAGCTGATGGTCTTTCCTGCCTCGGCCACTCGGCCCTGGGCACAGATCTGGTGTACCTCCACCTGGCGCTCCCCGTGAGTACAATAATTCAGGTGGATGTGTTACAGTATAAACGGGATATAAGCACACCTTACATTTATTCCTTCCTCTGGCTTGGACTGTTGGTGCGGGTCAGTGCGGCCGTGCCGAGTTGTTGGCTCTCTCTCTCTCTTCCGATCTGCGTCTGCTCAGGTACAGCTGTTCCCTCATTGATTGTTGTAGAATTATTATTATTTACCTGTTGTCTTTATGTCCTATGTCCTATAATGTATCGCTTTTGCTTGACTCTCAGTTAATCTGTCTTGAGGTTATTGACATGCCGTTCTCTCCACAGCCCTGTGCAGCGCTTTGTAACCCTCGGGTGAATGGCGCTCTATAAATGCTATTATTATTAAAATAATTGTTTAAAAAATATTTGTGCGTATGCATTCATTTACTCTACAGGGGTATGGGCTCAAAGATATCGGGATTCTATCCAGTTATGTTCACATACAAAAACTGGACCTTTCTCACAATAAGATAAAAGGTAAGAGAACCATAATATGTTTTTTTTCCTCTTTGCATTTGCTTTAATAAGTTGGCGATAATATTGCCAATGTATTGCTCCTGTCAGCACATTGTATTAAGTGTTCTTCCCACACTGAATATATTTCAGAGCTCTCCATTCTTGGTAACATGCCATTTCTTGTGGAGCTGAAGGTCTCACATAACCAGCTGACGAAGTTGTTCGATTTTTCCACTCTCCGTTTTCTCAAGGTACGTTCTTGGCGGAGCAGATGAATTTACTACATTGCATGTTAATGTCCCATGGTTAATGTACCAAACTCATTCCATTGCGTTTTTCGTCAATACACTAGTTTCATTGACTTGTTTGTTAATAACCATTGCTATAATAATCATGGCATAACCTTGTTATTCCTGTGTAGGAGGCTGATTTCTCATACAACACCATCAGTGAGATGAAGGACCTGTCCGATTACAAATCCCTCACAAAGCTTGTTCTTGACAGTATCCTTAAGCGTGTTCATTTCAAGTGCACGAATTCACTGTTACATTCCCATTGCATGTTGCCTTTGAAAGTTTCCCCATTTAAAGTATGTACAGTTGTGTAACCGTTGTGCCTGTAATGATATGCTATCCTTGCGATTTGATGAATTGTCAATATTTTGGGGTTGCCAATCTGTTTCAGAAGCAACTAGAATATATATCTTTCACATTATGGTGCATTGTACCACCTCTAGTGATTGGAAGGGTCATGTGACCTTATTATGTCGTTCTCTCCGCAGCCTTGTGCAGCGCTTTGTGACCCTCGGGTGAAAGGCGCTCTATAAATGCTATTATTATTATATTATTAATCCAGGCACACATGACTGTTCACACGTCTTGTCAGCATCATGAACTTTAATCCACGAGCTAATGCATTGTTACCCCTTCACAGATGCGATACTGCAATTCGTTTTGTTATTCAACATTGCCTCTTTTATGAAGGCCACATCTGGGTATTGTTTCATCTCCAGCTTGGCTATCATTCCTCGACGGCTGACTTTGCCAGACAACAACATCAGTGAAATCATCGGCCTGGAGGAGTGTGGCAGCCTGGCTTATCTGAGCCTCGCACACAACCGCATTCGGCGTCTCGAAGGGCTGGGCAGCCTTCCCCTCCGCTATCTCTGCCTGGTGCGTTGGACGATTATTGCCGTTTCCTGGTAGCTGTGTGTCTCTGTGTACTGTCCGCTTCCAAAGTTTGTTGGTGCAGGTTGCGCGGAAACGTTTCGGAGCGTGGTGTTTTTAAGGGCAGTACTTGCGCGACACAGAAACGCGTAACCGAGAGGGCTTTTTATTATCGCTTCAGAATGTTCACTTCGCAGGATGTTATTGTGTCCATTAGAGAGGCAACCAGCTAAGAAAAATATCAGGTTTGGAAAAACTCTGGAAGCTGGAGAAAGTGGACCTGTCTGGCAACAAGATACGGAGCCTCAAGGGACTGGAGGGACATTACCGCTTGCAAGAGTTGGACATGGAAGGGAATCAGGTCTGTGGCATCTATAGCCTAACCCTACGGCAGCTCCTACATATTCATATACAGCCCTTTTGTCTTTCCACTGCTGGCTGGATGAGGGCCTTTTCACGACATGGGGGTTGTGGGGATTATTTGACTATACAGTACTCCACAGTGTTGGTCTAATTGACTTGGTAAAGGTGAGAAGCAAAGAAGTACAAACATTTATTTTGTTGCACCGCCCTCTGCTGTTCCCCATTTAACGCTGCAGCCGAAATCGATAGTGGTCGCCCACATGCATGGCAGTTGCCAATTCAAGCACTATCCAGGCTAAACCACCTGCTTAGCTTTTGAGATCTGACAAGATTCGGCACATTCCTGGTGATTTGGGCAGATCCTAGCCCCAACCTGAATCCTATTCTAAATGCTCGCCATAATAGTCCTTTGCAATCTTCCCCTAAAAGCTGCAAATTAGCAAAACAGATGTGATAATTCATCCCCTCCGTGATTCCATGTGTTATTATTTATCATCAATTTTGGCCCAAAATCATAAAATCTGTTTTTAAGATAGTTTTTCTTACATCTAAGCATCGTTTCACTTATACTCAACGGTGTTTGGGTGACGTTTTAGCTTTCTAGTCCATCTACAACATCATTATAATGTCCATCAGTCACTCATGCAGTTGGTCACTGTCTATGAGCATTTCCACGATTTCAGATACACATTCCGGATACTTTCCCGTTGACTCTTCATTGGTATAATAATGAGGTGGCTTTTTAGTTGAACAATGTTTTAACACTTCTCTCATTGGCAGAAAATTTAAAAGGTAAAACCTTGTATATTTTACATTATAAATGGGCTCCATATATATTTAGTATTGGGATGTCTGGTTCACTCTCCTTGGACTGCTGCCACCGCGACCCTCACCAGGACAAGCGGTTTAGAAAATGGATGGATGGATGGAAATGCTTCTTCTTCTTTGCGATTCTTCGAAGCACGATGGTCAGCTTCTGGACATCGTTGTCTTTCAGCTCGGCTTCGAAGTGTTTGGTGGAATTCGCAGGTAATACCAAGTAGTACTTGACATTTTCATCCATGCTGGGATGCAACATCCCTGCCAGTGGATGTGCGTTTTGACCGCTCAGCTTTGCCGTCTGCAGGTAACAGAACTTGCCGAGGTGAAGTACATTAAGAACCTGTCGCTGCTGAGGGTCCTGAACCTGCTTCGAAACCCAGTGCAGGTCAGTCCCGTAGTGCTAGTTTTCCTTAATTTTACATTCACATCTATAACTTCTGACTACATTGCCCCCGGTGCCCTGTGATGGACTGTCGTCCTATCCAGGGTATAGCCCTGCCTTGCGCCCTGCGTCTGCTGGGATAGGCTCCGGCTCACCGCAACCCTGTACAAGATTAAGGATTTCTGACAATTAATAGATATTTGTTAGAAGCGATCTGTGTAAAATGTCACCGCTTTTTCCAACAAAAAATTACGGTTATTTGAATCGTACAATACTGTGGTTTTACGGTTTGCCGTACAACCCCATTGTAGTGGATTCTGTATTGTAAAAAACACATAGTTGATGTCGTGTGCAGCGTTACACGGTGCAGCAGTGCCACCTCCTGGTGACAGAAGTTCCCTGCCACTTACTACGTGGAATCTTACACTTTGCTGAGGCTCGAGTGCGTGATTTCCAAAGTGGCGCCGCAGCTAACTCACAGGGGCGCCGCGGGGTATTCAAAATTTTCGATATACGTCACGTATTTTCTGACTTTGGGCGCCGTGGAAAATATCCTGATACACTAAGGGCGCCGTGAACCGAGAACGTTTGGGAACCGCTTCTGTAGTGAGATTCCTGCACGTGTCCTCTGAGCCACACAGTTGGAGGACAGCACTTTCCCACCCCCACAGCTGGCGTTTGGCCAAATTAATTGCAGGGCCAAATTGTATGTAATAGATTTTTTTATGCAGCCGTTGTGACCGGGCAGAGACCATCAGCTCACTACACTGGAGAACCCGGTTTTATCACTCGTGGCTGCCTGGATACAATTCCAGTGACTCAGCTGTTTGAGCTGAGCGCACTGACCCCTTAATCATACAGCCACCTGATAGTAATGTATTCAAACAGTGTGAACAAGCTGACAAGCCAGTGCATGAACACAAACTCCAATTTATCAGGGGACCTGCCGGTACTGGCAAACGGGCACACGGAAATATAAATACTCAAGCGAATCGATTAGGCTTAAACACGTTATAGCGCATGTGTATTAATCGCACCAGTATGTAACATTCGTAAAAAAAAATCCCCTAAGTTTTTTGAGTATTTAATTTCCAGCCTTGCCTTAAAACAACGCTGCTACGGGAAATGACATTACTAATCTTGGTGGTAAGTTTTGTTCAGATTGGTTTTGGGGTTTTGTCTGCGAGCGAGCAGGAGAGTCCCGGGCACCGCATCGCCGCCGTCTTCCAGCTGCAGACGCTCACCGAGCTTGACCTCCGCCGGGTCACCGTGGAGGAGAAGGTCAGAGGGCGGTCGAACGCACCCAGTGATCTCTTAACGACGTTAACGTTTATGAAAATATTTAATTGAGAACAAACTCAATACATCATTGTAGATGTTACATGTCATTCCACTGCATGTACACGGCGTATGTCGTTCCCACGGCGTACGGGTTATGTGGGTTATTTGACCATACTTCACCACACTGGTCAGTACTGGGTGGGGAATGCAGGGAAAAGAGATGTGGGAATGTAGAAATGCAGTACTACAATGGATTTTGCTCACCTGATATGCGCAAAGCATGATTGTTTTAAACTAACAACAGAAGTGTATCAGCTAAAGATTATAAATACAACTTGCCTCTCTGCTCATGTACAGTTACACGAGGGTGCTGCCACGATTGATCATGTGATACATTTGTCAAATAGCCGGTCAATGCCTTCTTGTCTTTATCAAGGCTCTGAGAAGAAGATGACTAACAGGTGCGTATGAACAGGTGGCTGCTGTGAACAGGTTTAACCCCTCCCCGGAGGTGATAGCTGCTCGGGATCACGTGATCCAGGTGGTTTATAGCACGCTGCAGCCACAAAGAGTCCTTGACAGGTGCGTCTCATCTCCACATTCACTCCTGTGCTCTGATAAGTCACTGAAGTGCACACAAACGTGTATGAAAAGCACTCGGTCTGTGTGCATGATGCAAAAAAACCAAAGGCAGTTTCCGAAGAAATGCATTGTTGTCCTCTTGTTTTTGGTCCCGCAATAAATATTTCTGCTTTAAGACAGGGATAATTTAAACTACATAAAAATAACATGTAAATATTGTCACGGTCCAAAAAGAAGTGTCTTTGTAATAGGATGGGTAGATTATACCATCCATTGTCAGAAACCGCTTTATCCTGCACAGGGTCGCAGTGAGCCGGAGCCCATCCCGGCAGACACAGGGTGCAAGGCAGGGCTATACCCAAGATGGGACGCCAGCCCATCACGGATTATACCTTGTCCTGCGTTTAACGGGGGGTGGGGTTTCGCAGGAGGGCTCCTATAATGGGAAAAATTGGAGGAAAAATCACACTCGAAGCTCATAATGTAACCATGTGTGGGTTGGTGAAGTGGGACGTGGAGCCAGGACCGGTTCACATATCACTCGCCATCGATGTAGGCCGTGGCCTGGAATTGAACTTAGGTGGATGGCTCCGTTGCACAGTCTGCTAACCGCTGCTCCACCCTTGGGGTCTCCCGCGTACATTAATTTCAGTACCGTGCTATCGTACGCCCACAAAAAATTACAGAAAATTACCAAAATAACAAATCACGCTTAAGATAGTGTAAGTTAACCTAAACATGCTTTCAACCTATTTTTTGCATTTTTAATCACTTCCTTCCAGCCACAGAGAAGGGAGGGACAGGGGTCAAGGTGGATTGAGCCGATGACCTGAGTTCATAGAGCTCTTCCATGGAGCAGGACTTTGAGCTTTGTGGGCCATTTCCAGGCCCAGCACAATTTAGGTCCATTTTGTGGCTTTGCTGTTGATTTCTGAATGTTTAGGATCGCACATCTGTAACACAGTGCTCTGAAGGCTAAGATTGGTGGATCACATGGATATGTCAAACTCCTAAACACGTTCAGCTGCAAGGTGGCCAATGAATTACAGTCCAGCAAATGGGTTCCTGAACCTGTCTTTGTGAAGCTTTCATCATCACCGCCTTTTCATGGTTGAGTTTTCTCTCAGTTACTGAGTTTCCTCCGACACGTCAACAGTCATTTGTGGAAAAGACCAAATAACGCAACGCATGACTCTTCTGAAAAACAAGTTTCATACACATGTTACAATGACCTTGTCTTGAGACAATATAGCTTAAATGCTTAAACAACATCAAGGGAGCCAGGAACTGCTTGCAGGTCAGTGAAAAAAAATCCACGTGTGAACAGTTAAGGCTGTTCCCCCTTTAAAAGCCTCTCTGTTGCATTCCTTCATGCCCGCCCCTGAGACGCAATTGCTCGTGCCTCCCACTCGCAGCACCCTGCCGTCGCTCGACACGCCTTACCCCATGGTCGTCTTGACTGGGCCCAGGGCGTCCGGCAAGCGTGAGCTCAATCACCGCATCTGCCGCGAATTCTGCGAGTTTCTGGGCTACGGGTGAGTGGCTGTGACGGAGCGCTGGGCGAGCGCCTGTGACGGAACGCTGGGCGAGCGGCCGCGATGGTCGAGCGGCCCACTTCTTCCGGCTATTTTCTGTTGTTGTTTGTTGGAGTCCCTCGTGCCTTGCTTAGCAGCCTTCTTAAACAATTATTGATTGTCACTCGTATGGGAATGTGGGATTCGTACTACTGCGCAGGGCTGCAAAGGGAACACGAGGACTTTGTTTCATCGGAAAATTAATTCACAATGCTGAGTTCGGAACCGCTTTTCTCTTCCTCTGTTTGATTTGCAGCAATCGCTAGTGAAAAGCACTTGGTGCCATTTCAAGTGCTTTGAAGTGCCTATGACCCAATCACCTGTAATGCATCTGATGTCTGCATATCTTGAAAGGATGGAGCCTGGACTAGATGGATGACCACCATCCACAGCAGATTGTTATTTGATGCTTTGGTGCTGTGTGGTGGGCAGCAGCAGCGGGCAGTGTGGCGAAATACATTGCTGTATTGTACTTCTTTGCTCCCCCATATATGCTCGCCACCTTCACCATCCTGCACTAACCAGCGTGGTGAAGTATATTCAGATAACCCCCAGGAGTTTATCTAGCAGTCGATAGACAAAGTGATGTACTTGGATAAGTGACGACCACTCACTGATCTCTCTGTGTTTTGCTTTTTGCAGTGTTTCCCACACAACCAGAAGCCCCTACCCTGGAGAACAGGATGGCAAAGACTACCACTTTGTCTCCAAAGATACATTTGAGAGGCTGGTCTGTGACGTAAGGCATCTTCTTATATCATCACCAATCTGAAAATCATCATCATTGTCAGAAACCGCTTAATCTTGTACAGGGTTGTGGCGAGCCGGAGCCTATCTCGGCAGACACAGGACGCAAGGCAATCTGAAAATATGATATTCAAATGGCACTAGTGATGTACACATTTAGTTTACAGAAATTCTATTCTAGTTGAAACTCCAAAAATCAAACGGCCCTTATTTAGTAGATACCCACCAAGCCTTGCGTCCTGATTGCCTGACCTAGTTTACGGTAACACTTAAAGTTACAGTAGCGTCCCGGGAATGCAACTTACGATAATTCTCTGTCTCTCTGATCGCAGGGAAAGTTTCTGCAAACGGAGAAGTACGATGGCCACAGCTACGGCTTGAGCATCGACGACGTTGAAGATCTGGCCAGAGAGGGGCTGGCCTGCGCGGTACACATGGAGCTGGAGGTATGTTCCAGTGTTGCTGTTACCCGTGGTGGTTTCACTGCTCTTGACCAATCCGGAAAATGCATTATGTTTAACTAACAGCCTGTGGCTGTACAGGTACAAGGGATGGAGTGGTGGCGCAGTGATTATCACACCTCCGCCGTGAGCCTGGTGACTCCAATTGGAATCCCGACCATGGCTAACATCAGTGGCGAGTGTATGTGAACCCAGAACTGGGCCAGCCCGTATTCACCAGCAACTCGGTGCCTAAGCGTCGCGGGAGTATGTTCAAACAACCCACTTGACCGACACAATCTGGAGAAGCGTTCATCCAGCAGTGTATTGATAATGGTCTGTAAATTATCATTACAGTAGGAGCTGTATATAAAGCACACCTAACATACGCAACAGTTCTCAAATAAGCAACACATGCAACTTCAAGGGTGTGCTCACATTCCGCTTCTACTCGGCTACCGTTAGCAGCTGTTTGGCAGCCAAACGACGTGATGACGGATGGGAGTGCGTTGCCGGCCGTTGCAGGGAGCGCGCAGCCTCAAGCGGACGTACTTCGAGCCTCGCTACCTGCTGGTCGTGCCGCTGGACCGGAAGCGCTACGAGAGGCGGCTGCTGCAGCGTGGGCTCTACGACAAGGCCCAGATGGAGGCGTCGCTCGCCGGCCTGGACGCCTGCCTCGCCGTCAACCACGAGATGCCCGGATTCTTCGATGCGGTCATCGTGTCAGGTGATCGCGTGCGGAGAGCCCGGTGGGAGGGGGGGGGCACCTTATGCATTGTTGGCGCTATTTGTTGTAGTACAGGAATGTTTTGTTGTAGTTAAAGAGCCATCCATCTAAATTGCGTATCCTTATGCTAATTCCCGTGCACTGCTCGATTCTGGGATTCCCTCTCGCCGTCTTATTTTTCACAAGCTCTCATAACCTTGCTTAATTCAAGAAACATGTTAACGCCTATCTATTACCGAATTGTTAGTGCCGATTGTCACTGCCTGGTTGACGTTTTGAGTCTATGTTATTTGAGTCTATGTTCAAACTGCGTAGAGGGCTGGAGTCCATTATGTTGATTCGATTTGAGCCCTGCATATGGCCTCGTTCCAAATTATATTGATGGTAACAGGGCCACACGCTGATTATGCCTCCAACGTGGGAGGTGGAACGTCGCGAAGGAGAGATAATGAACACTCGACACGGCCATCCCGAAAGAACAGCTGCGGAGAGCAATTCTCACCTTTCTTGTATCCCTCGATTGCGACGCCACAGATAACCTGGAGGTGGCCTACTCCAAGCTGCGCGAGCTCATGTGCCAGTACATGGGTCTGGAGCCGCCCAAGTCAGAGGCCGAGTCGGCACAGCAGGACAGGGACCGCCTGGGCAGCACGGGCGACCGGCCGACCTCCGCCACACTGTCGCGTCTCACGTGGACCAAGGCCCCCTCGCCCCAGCCTCGGGAGAACTCGCAGTACCTGTCCAGGCTGCAGGCCAAGATGCAGCCCCAGCTGACGCCGATGGTATGCCTCGATGCGTAGGAGCCGGGATCGGCGCTGGATTAGGAATCTGACAGAAATGGTCGCGTCGCCCGTCACGATTGTCCCAGCTTATGCTCAGTTCTCAATGCGGTAGCGTTATGGTGCAATATTTTCAACCTAATGTAATCTAAGTATATGGAAAATAGACTGTTACAAACTGTTTTCGTCTCATTAAAATGTTGAACCTAATTTTTAGACTTGAATCAGATGTTTGATGGTAACTATCTTTCGTTTGCATATATTTATTTTTATTGCAATGTGTTTTGTATGTGTTGTACATACAGTATAACAATACGACTAGAACCAAATCACCCGGAATGGGAATACACCTGATCTTGTCAGATCTCGGAAGCTAAGCAGGGTTGACCCTGGATATTATTTGATGGGCCACCACTATGTAATAAATAGGTGCTATCGACGGCTGCGGGGCTAGTTTCTAGGCAGCAGAGGGCAGTGCTCCCCACCTTCAGCCTACACCGACCGGCACGGTGAAGTATGGTCAAAGCGTGTTCGTCTGTGTAACGCGGCGATTCGTGTTTACATTCTGTGTGCAGGAGGAGGCATCGCTCCTCCGTCGGCAACAGACAGCGCGCGACGCCGTCACAGGAAAGGCTCTCACCGCCAACTCCAAGCTGCTGGGCAGGTGCGCCCTGACGCTTCGTCAGCCACACAACTTCACATCCTTAAGTGGTTTCCGCTAGGATAAACGGACGCAGTGTGATAAAATCCAGATATATATCAGCATTTTGCAAAACTACACAAACTCTCTCCTGAATCCCCTCTCGTTGCTAGCAGACCTCGACGATGGTATTTAACTCCATACGTAAGAATGAGAATCCGCCAGTCAACACACCGCCACAAGTCATCTTTGTAAGAATGGTTGTAGATACATTTAAGCCTTAGTTGCTACTCAGAAATTCTTAGTTTTACAATTTGTATAATTTGCAACTGTATGGAATGGGTGGCGGGGCGGGGGTTACGATTATAATAATGCTTATAAAGCTGAACTAACGTGTTTCATACTGGACGAGAGTTGTTTTGCTATTAGAGACATTCCCTGTTGAAAACTGGCCACGTGGATCAAAGTGTTTCCCAAAACTTGGAGACACAAACCAGCATTTAAATAGCAACACCGAAGTTATTTTGCTATTTACATGTAAATACACCCGAAGACATGTAAATTGTTACATAGCTTGTTTTACAATCGCTTGAGACGTGCCGTTTTTCTGTATGCATTGACGTTTGATGTTGTAATTCGCCAAATGACGTTGCACAATTGTGGTTCCGTGCAGCGGTCCCAAGTCAGCCCCTGCTACACTGCTGGGTCCCAACACTGCCTCCCATTCTGCCAAGCACGCCAGCGCTGGGAACCCTGGAAAAAGGTAATGTTGCAGCCGGGCCACGTGTCCACCACAACCTTAATCAGTGTTCATATCGTTGTGTAAATGTACAGCACTTTTGTCGATACACTACTGGGCGAAGCCCTCCCTGTGGCTCGTTAGGAAGGGGGGGGCTATTGATCACAAGTCACTCTGGTCTGCGTGAGTTCGTGAACACGGAGGCATAGACGTTGGACCATGGGTTGGTGTGATCCACCAAGCCTTGCCTGCCCTCCCAGAGATGCGGTGCCTTGTCTTAGCAAGAGTCCTGTGCAATTCATGCATTCATTGTCAGAAACCGCTTAATATTGTACAGTGTTGCGGTGAGTCAGAGTCTATCCCGGCACAGACAGCGCAAGGCAGGGCCATATCCAGGATGTGACGCCAGTCCATCACAGGGCACCGGGGGCAATTTAGCCAGCAGGCCAACCAACCTATGCGGCAACATGTCTTCGGACTGTGCAATCGAAGAGTGTAATAACAGGCTCACTTTCTAACGTCTTGTCTCCGCTTCACATTCTCAAGGCCTCAGGGATCTCAGTTGAGCCTCAGCTCCACGGAGCCGTCGTCGGCCAGAGGCCTGTCGGACGGCGCGTCGGAGGAGTGGACGGCGTCGATCTCGGGCCTGGACAGCCGCCGCGAGGGCGACTCGGACGACGCCGACGACGATGACGACGGTTTGGCGTCGCAGCGTGGCGGCGACGGCCAGGTGGAACCG
>JAZEWU010000050.1:3429898-3441287 GCA_036362915.1 Geotria australis | reverse complement strand
TCGTACGCTGAATCGTATTCACTTAGTCGGATACGTTTCAGATTTTTTTCCAACTTGTTTGTAAATGTCAAAGTGGTTTTTTTGTAATCAGAGCTGTTCATTGCATAAATGTGTAATGTTTGGGTGGACACGTTTTGATTGTGCAATTTGTAAAATTTTATTTTGGCAGGAAAGGCACTCTTGGCTCTTTTATGACGTACATGTCCAGCCATTACGTAAATGCATTGTTGGATGAGAGCCTCCACATGCTGTGTGGATCGTTGTGGCTGTTAGACGAATGTACTCCCATCATATACTCCCATGCTGGCCAGTGTCGGTAGACGAATGTGGATATAATCGTGTTTCGAAGAATCGCAAAGAAGAAGATAGTCTTTCCAACATAGCACATTAGCAATGGATGTTACTATACTGCCCTCTGCTGCCCACAACATAGCCCTGCTCGGCTTGTTCGTGCATGGCACTTATCCATCCGAGCTAGCACTGCAAGCTAGCTGCTTAGAGTCTGAGGTCTGATATGATTAGGCACATTCCAGGTGATCTGATAAAGTATGGACGTAACATATAGGGATGTTTCCCTGGTGCAATAGCAGTTCAAAGGTTGCCCATTTGATCTCTCTGCAGCAACTTTTGAAACATCCCTCATTCAATCCAGCAGTACAAAGGTGGTGCACCGGAGTGAGTCAATTGGCAGGTCACGTATGGTGGTGCAAAGTGTGGGTAATCGCACCTTTTCCATCGGCTGGGCAGTGTGGAGGCGTAAGCTCGATTATCATCTAAAGCGGCTCTTTAGAGGAGGATTTCTGCCAGCAGTGGCGCAACACATTGCAGGATTACACTTCTTGCCTTTATAGAATATAGCCTACATGAATTCTGCTCAACCCCCGTGATCACCGCCGCCCCACAGAGTCCGAAGCCGGTCCGCCGGCCCCCCGGCCCCACCCCAGCAAGGTGGTGGAGGCACTGCGAGCGCCGCTTCGCGAGCCGGAGACTCCCCCGTCACCCAAGCCGGTGCTGCCACCCATCCCGACCGGCCGCGGGGACGAGGGAGGCCACGCGTCCCCGCAGTAGCGGACCCGCGCTATTCCTCCCCGAATGCAGGTTAAGTCACCATTCATGGACTCGCACGTTTACTCGTCAGCATAATCATCATAGATCGTAATTGTTAGCGGTGGCCAACAGTGATTCTAAACAACGTGAGGCTTTGGTTGGTTTTGTCATGATGCTCAAGAAGCGGTCCATTATGAAACAGTACCATTTGTGCTGTATATTAGATTTGATATTTATTCAACGCTCATAAATCACAATACAGACTGTAATATAACCATAACATTTTGACGGTCGTTAACTGTATCAGTCGCATTGTTCCCACGGTTTAAGGGGAGCACACTTACACATGAACTTTATCACACTTGTGCGCGTGTACTATGCACCACATACACAGATACACATAGCTAGTGCCCATCACTAGGCCATCGCGGGCGGAAGTTGGGTGTCAATCAGATGTAACAATCGCTGTACGATGCCGGCAAGGACTGCAGGATTCAGTGTAAAATTACGAACGCCTTAACCAAACATTGCAGCAAACAAACACTCTATTCCAGTGAAAGCAATAAGTATGTGCACATAGGTATAAAAGTACAACATAACGACTTATAATATGTTACCCAGACACGCAATATTTCACAATTACGATTTCAAATGGTTATTTATGAGCACGAAATGAACGGTTGCACTTGATGTTGTAATAAATACATACAAGCTAGTTTGTCATTGTGTACAAATAAGTGTTTATTTAAATGTGTTCTAAATCTAGAACCTTTATTTGAGCGGTCGTGTAAAAGTCGTTGGTCTGATAAAGAAAGCAACGTGTGACCTGAATTAAATGGCCTTGGGTTCGTGAGCCCGTTGAGGTGCTTTACACCGGACCCAGAAGACGTCTTAGTCCTTAAACCACTTCCACACAACAGTCACTCCACATTCATATTACTTGAAAGCGAATCTTTAACTGTGGAAGTCGCTGGGAACCAGGCATGATTTTTTTTTTTTTTTTTACTGGAGTCCCCTGAATTTGTTCAGACGTTTCCATATGTTTCTGGATTTATTTTTAATAACGATAATAGTTTAAACACAAAATTAATGAAAACACCATTGCTAATTATAACGTTTTGTTAATCCTTATAAAAATTGCTATATTTTTAACTAAACATTCACCCTTGTTATTGAACAACTCCTAAGTCAGGCCATGGACTTTTCAATCACCCCTATTTACCGCTTCACATTTTCACACACAAACCTTATAGCCCTTGAGCCATTGGCTGACATATCGGAAGCACCCAAGGTGGCAAATGCTAACAACGGTTTTCTTTAAGTATTTTATCTCTACATGACAAACACGTGTGTGATAGCAAGGTCACCGTGGTCAGTTTTTCTGAAGAAAAAAAAGGTAAAGCATTCGCGGCATATGCAAATAAACATGCAGTGTGTACATGAAACAGAACGTATATACGCTACGCCTTCTGTCCATGGTGGATACAAGCAGCATTTGCCACCTAACACGGTACCGACCATCGCCCCTACGCTAGGGGTCTTCAACCTTTTGCACCTCAAGGCCCACTTGGGTCTGGTCTCCACGGACCACTGGGTGGCACTCGCGGCCCGCTGATGGGCCGCGACCCACCGGTTGAGAATGGCGGCCCAAGGCTCACGCGTCATAACGCAAGTGCACACCTGTAAACACAGGCAACAAAAAGTGCACAACCCTGTGTGTACAAGAACTTGGGGCCATATGGAGATGACCCTTGACCTGTGACTACCACTCGTTATGGTAATGATCTCTCCCAAGAACACTGCATTACGCTTACACGATCCTGCCGGTGTGAGGTTCACGTCTCCCGTTTCGTTCTGTAGCCCACAAGGGTGTATTACCATCTCGTAGGTAAGCATTGTAACAGACTCAAGTTATGGGGAAGCAATGTATTTTTATACCCTTCAATTACGCGTTATTATTCTGCATGCAACATATTTACATGCACAAATACTGCCACTTTATGCGCCTCTTTTATGCGTAGTAAAAAAATTATTTATGTAAAATAAACTCTTTATGTGGCAAACACGGTTATCAAGTTTTTTTTTCAATTCTAAATAACGATGCAACCCATATAAACAATACAAATTACTCTTGTAAATGGGTAGCTATGCTGTGTTTTGGGCTCTCAGACATGAAGTTCAAAGTGTCGTTAGTGACGAAAAAGAAGCGGTTAAACTTATCGGTCACGTGTATTGGGAAAGACAGGCGTGAAGCCGCAATAACATCACTGGAGCGTGTGCAATTATCACCGATTGCTTTAAAAAGTTAACACTTCAAACTCACATTGGACAACCAATCCAGACCAGTTATGTATATATTAACTGGTTTAAAATGTAATTCACATGACCTGTTACGCATTAGTGCCAGTCCTTGATGCCGCGTGACCAGCCCACACTGACCATCGTGACGTATAGATAACCCCCGTGACCGACGCAGTGTGCGGAGGAAGCCTTCATCCAGCAATGGATTTATTCATGATTAAGTTATTTAAAGTGCCATTTTTCCCGATGAAAGTGATTTGAAAAAACAATATAACCGTCCTTCCAAAAACACGTATCCTACTCGCAAGGATGATAAAACATGTTAAATCATTGAACCTGTTGAAAATATTAATTTAGGACGCATTGAATATGCCTTCAGTCTAAATCATGTATGCATGCTCAATTGCATGATATTAGACAGCTATAATTAGGACGGAACTGTCAAAACAAATCACAGCTTATAAACCAGTTGGCCTGCTAGACGGAAACAATTTCAATAAGGAAATCAAAGATTCTCAACTGACACACACATTCAGTGGAGCCATTTTGTCCTTATCATTAACGAACATCAATCATAAAACAACCACGTATTTCAGTTTGTGGGTTGCTTCTCACCTTTAACGCAACCGCTAACAATGTATGCAGCCTCCCACGGGTGAAGTTATATTTAGGGGCCAAAAAAAAAACCCCGACTGGGCTCACATTTCATTTAACAGCCTGTTGCGATGCCACTTTATGTCAGCGGGCCAACGGATGTGGGGGGGGGGGTTAAGCTGCCACCGTTGAGCCTCACCGCGACCCTACTAGCCCTTCTTCTCCTTTCCCAGCGCCGGCGCTCTGGCGGGGGTCGACGTGTAGATGTAGAGCATCGTTCCCAGGAAGGTGACGCAGGTGCCCATCCAGTGCCACGTCGTGAAGGGGTTCTTGAAGATGAGGATGGAGAGGATGAGGCTGATGAACTTGCGCAGCGTCACCACCAGCGTCACGGTGAGCGAGGTGCACTCCGTGGTGAGCACGAACACCGCGCGGATGCAAACGTACCTCGCGCGGGAGGGGGGGGACGCTAAGGAAACGTACTCGTCACGTGGGGCCTGCGGCTCGCTCGACAACGCGCGGAAGACCTCCGCGGACTAGGTGGTGGGGAGCGGTAGCACAGTGGTTAACTCACTGGGCTACGAATCTGGCGACCCGAGTTCGAATCCCGCTCGCGGCCAACACCAGTGACGATTTTCTGAACCGGTCCTGGGCCTCCCCTAGCTCCACTCAGCCTCAAATGAGTACCTAGTGCGGTGTGTAAACTTTGCCACTAGGGAAACAAAGGCGGCCGGGCGTGGTGCTGGTCACCCACCGCCTCGTGTGCCGTGTCGACCTTCATAGGTGCTCGCTAACGGCACTTGCCCCAACAGTCTGATAAGGCTATACGGGGGATCTTTTGTGTTTTGCTGTGTATGCTTTGTTTCCAGAGGCTACGGAACCTCTGGGTGAAAGGCGCCGTGTAAACGTAAGAGATCATTGCTGCGGAAAGATGAGCGCTGCTATGATCAAGCAGCTAGTCTATGACTAATATATGGAGGGATTACTGCTTGTGGTCCATGGACCCAGCAGCCTCCGGGAAGGCCGAGAGAGAAGAAGACAACATACGGACGTTTGTGCCACTACATGTGGGCACTGGTGAAGTGGGAAAGTTTTAACAGAGGAAATGTGAATTATCAGTCCGATTCATTTCTGAATTTTTTTTTTTTCTAACGTGGTTTAAACGAGCAATTTGAAGACTAGCTGAATCGAACCTTCCAATTACCTGTTCACCAAGGGAGACCCTAGCAGGAGTGCTGAACTCCAGGCGATGCAGCTCTGGGGTTCACTGGAACACGCAACCCCCTCCACCACGCTAAGGTTACGAGCCACGGCGGGAAATAACAAAGGATACTGGGTGATGATGTTGAGCAGTAGCATCAGCCACATCTCTGGCACGACCAGGCCTAGCCAGGGCAGCACCACTGTTGCTAAAGGTCACACACAGAACAAAAGTGACGAAGAAATAAAATAATAATAATTTTACATTTATAATGCTCTCATTCATTCATTCAATGTCGAAGGTATTAATTCGACAAGAGAACGACTCAGAAGCGCGAGGAAAGCGCAGAGAGGCGTAGGAGGCAGCCAGGCGGTTTTGCCGGCGCCATATTGCCACACACTGCTTCCTATATATTATGATGTTATCGGCCAAATAATTAACGGGTGGTTTTTTTTCACTCGTGGGAGGAAACCGGAGAACTCGGAGGAAACCCACGCGGACACGGGGAGAACACACAAACTCCGCACAGAAAGGCACCCGAGCCGAGATTCGAACCCGGGGGCTTCTTGCTGTGAGGCAGCAGTGTTACCCACTGCGCCACCGTGCCACCGTGCTGCCTAAACGTCAACTGGTGTGGCAGCTCGGTTTCCACGTTTCCGAAGCGTTAACCAACTCCCTGGCCAAGGAGTGCTTACCCGATTGGCTGAAGAGCACTCCGTGGTTGTAAATGTCTTTTGCCAGCAGCAGGAATCCTGGCATCGGCAGAGCGTGCTGGAGAGCAACGACATACCGAACATCCATTATTTTAAATGCTGGAGGCATGTAATAGCTAAACCACAGTGTCCAACGCTGAGTTAAACAGTTAAGCTGCTGAAAGGTTTCTGTGCAAACAAATCGCATGGTTTTAATGTGATACCATTTACAAATAAAGCTCACTCGAGGGGCTGTGCGCTGGTTTAACTGTCAGTTTCATTGCATTAAAGCTCTTCAGAGGTGCTCTTTCGGGATAGCAGTGTCGAGCGATCTCCCTCTCTCCCTCGCGACGTTGCCTGATGATGCTTCCAACGTGGGAGGCAAAACGTCGCGAGGGAGAGAGGGCGATCGCTCGACACGGCTATCCTGAATGAGCAGCTCTGAAGAGGAACCGTGAAAGAACAGTTGTTTATTTTAAGTGTCTCATTTCCGATGTTGTCCAAAATCTATAACTATGGGAAACGGTGATGGTGAGCTGTGTTGCAAGTTTCGTAGTAACTAGTTTAGGACTTTTATAGTCTGTCAAAGTGTCCTCGTACAGACTGATGGACAGATACACGGAGGGACAGAATACTCCCTGGGCATACCAATAAGTAGTCAATAAGCTACCTTAAACAACGCTGCAAATACGGCAGCGGCACATCTGCGTAAGGCACGCGAGGCATTCACTCACGTTGTAGAACAGGGCCTCCCGTGGATGCTTGCCAAAGCGAGCGTACAATTCTTCCTGGAAAATGCCCATCCTCGCGGACATGAAGAGTGCAATCGTCAACATGCTGATGCCTGTGGGAGCAGCGGAGAGAAATCCCAGCGTTCAGTGCGTCTCGACACTTGCGAATGTGCTAAACGCAGCCTAGGTGGCCTTATTGAGAGAAGTCCTGCAACACCTGATATTCTGAGGCAATCTCCCAACCAAGTACTAACCAGACTCAATTCTGCTTGGCTTCTAACATAGAATGAGATCGGGAACAATCAGGGAATGTTGGTCATAAGCTGTGGTTTCCCACGTAAATGGCCAATTAATGGTTTCTGCACAAAACATGTCCTAATGTGGTGGCATCTAGATAACAACCACACGATGGCTTAACATGTAAGATCATCTGACAGGTCGTGGCTCAGCAAGGTGTCGAAACGCACCGATCAGCCAGGTTACGAGCGCGTAAACACCGTCGTCCTTAGCAGCGTTGTAGTCCGACGTCTGAAATGGGAGAAGAACAAAAATCACAGCAATTTCATGTGAAATTGGCACGACTTGTCATTTGCAAATTAAGGCTTCTGTTGCTAATGAGTATGAAAGCAGCAATTAACTTGTTACAATATTCAAAAGTTGAAGTGGTTTCCCACACGTTCATGGGTTGGCACCGAGCACAGCACTGTTACAGAACTGAGCCAGTATATTCCACATTCCCTATGGCAAGAGAATGTTACTCAATCAGCCAACCACCGATGATCTCCCACTAAGTGGTACCAAGCACATCGACCCCCGAGGAAAAATTATAACTGGCTGAATCGACCTCTGACTGATATTTTAACTTGCAAGCATGCCCCCAGCAAGTCACACACCCCAAGCACAGCACCACCAGGCTGATTTTAGGATACACGACTGCCTGTGGAATTACAAGCTGAAAAACACCCACCACTTGCTTCGCCGACATGAACGTGCAGATGAAAATTCCCAACGAGACCAGCACGATGGACAGGTACTTGGGCAGCGTGTACCTGCCAAAGATGTGGACAAGAAAAAGAAACATTTGTCACGAATATTCAGCACGATTCTAGGATATTGAAACATACAGCTGTGAGGGCAGCGAAGAGGGCACTGAGGAACAGCGTACCTTTTCTTCAGTATGATGATTCCGAGAACCATGTTTGCGATGAGCGACCCCTGGGTGGGTGGAAGACAACAAGTCAAAAAAAGTACCGTGTACACACACGATACGTGAAGCTTTCCAATACGCATTTGTCTTGGCAAGTAAGTTTTTGCAATTGAAAGTTAACATGTCTTGGGTTTCACAGCCTCGTCTTCACCCAAGCTAGCCTGTTCCTCGTGTTCGGTTTGGTGCAGTGGTGCCCACGTGTAAAAAGCATCACTTTGGAGGATAGGCTTCGTGAAACATACCAAGCTTGCTGGGCTACGAGGTGACGCCGGGGTGACCCACTACAGCAAGTTGAGTCAGGAGCCAATCTGCGTGGACCTTCGAGTGCCATCCACTCACACGCATGGGCACAAGGAATTGCCCGAACGTCGCAACACGAGACATCCCTGCAGGACGCTGCCGTAAAAGGGGGCCTCGATGAAGCGAGGCTCTCGGGCACGATTCGCGGACGTGGTCGCTTTCGCAGGGCTCCGCGCCTCCGAATCAACGGGCGCAATGCGCCCGGAGAAAATGCGCGCGTTACAAAAGTAGATTATTATTATCATTATACCGATCGGAAGATCATGTGCAGCGGCATGGCGATGTTGAAGTTGAGGGCGTAGTTGTTGAGCACGCTCACGGCAAAGAACATCGTCACCATGACGGTGTAGTGCCTGCACGCGCAGACGCGACATCACGGCTGGCATCGCCCTCCCTTGCTTGATCGCGCGCCACCCCACCGCCCCGCGTGTTTGCTGTGTCAATGCTGGAATGCCGTAGAGGGTTTGCAAGCTCACTGGGTATTTTTATTCTGTTATCCGTAGTATAGCTGTTTTTATGAGTTAGGTCACGTAAAAAATAAGTGTCGTAAACCCGCCTCCAACCGACGCAGCCGATCGGTAAAGGGTTGTCACGTGAACGAAACGTGCCAGTTCGTAACTACTTCAACACACCGGTATGTTGGAGAGCGAACCCACAACATCTACAATGAAGGTACGACGTTTTGCTGATAGTTGCAATCAGCTCCATCAGGAACAAAGGATCTGGCGAGACCCCGATCTGTGTAGCTATCTCTCGCCGTCAACGACTGTGGGTCATGGTGAGCTGCGCCCTTCCACCCAAGTGAGACCGATAATATTGAACACAGTTGGCCTTGGTATAGATGGAGAGCTTACGCGTAAACACTTTGAACCTCAGTTGGATAAAAGAGAAGAATCGTCATTTAACTGAAAGACAACGATGTCCAGAAGCTCAACAGATGTCAGAAGCCTCTCAGTCTGGAGCAAGAGAGGCCAATGCCCGCCGCCTTCAAGGCCAGCACTGACTATTATATCTCTAAATGTTGAACGACTGTCTGCAACTAAAGAAGAACTTGTTGCAATGGGAAACTGTCTTATAACCCATCACGCTTCAAAGAATCGAATTGAACTAGAATCATTTAACTACACTGCTTTAGAACAGAAACGTGAGCTAATTTGGCTAGTGGCTCGTTTCAGGAGTTGAATGTTTGTGTTTATTTGAAATGTGAACGGTTGTGGATATGAAGGTTAGTCAGCATGTCACGTGTCCCGCCGGGTACCTGATGGGAATCACCGGCTTCTTCTTCCCAAACTTCATCTCGAAGATGAAGCCCTCCAAAGCGATGAAGAGGAACTGAGAAAACGTGACGATGTTCCCACATCCTGGGTATTTTCTGCAGTTCAAACAAATGCATCTCCCATTCGTATCATCGGCATATCAAGCAATCACGGCAAAGAAAAATAACCGTCACGTCAGTAAGCATTTATTTAGCCAAGAAAGCTTCATGGAGTTTCGATACTTTTTCAGGATTGTCTTAACATCGGGAAATTTGACCAATTCCAAATGTAAACACTTAACAAAACTGTATACGTCAACCGCTGACAAGTGTGTTTTGTTGTGTCAATGCAGGAATCCCGTAAAGAGCTTGCAGGCTCACTGGGTATTTTTCTGTTGTAATAATAAACATCTCATCTCATTATCATCCATCCATTTTCAGAAACCGCTTAATCCTATACAGGGTCGCGGTGAGCCGGAGCATATCCCGGCAGACACAGGGCGAAAGGCAGGGGAACACCAAGGATGGGACGCCAGTCCATCGCAAGGCGCCTGGGGAAATTTAGTCAGTACGCCAATTAACCTGGCAGCATGTCTTTGGACGGTGGGAGGAAACCGGAGTGTCCGGCGAAAACCCACGCGGCCACGGGGAGAACATGTGTATAACAATAATAAGTGTGACCTTTACCTGGCCAGCATCTCCAACGAATACACATTGCTGCAGCATCCCACCAGCACCAATAACACGGCGAGCGCGGGACCCATGATCGGCCGCTGCGCAACACACACACACACAACACGGAGGACGGGCGATGAACCGGCTAGACTGCAAGGGGACGAGGTGGATGAGAGAGTGTGTGGGGCGAGAGCGTGTTGGGGTGATTGTGCGAAAAACCCACGCGGACCACAGAGAACAAGCAAACTCCACGCAGCAAAGGGGACCCGGGAGCCGTCGATTAATTCTTCGTCAATTCGCGTGTTTGTTGTGTCAACGCACAAATCCTACAAATATCTTGCTATCTTCACCGAGGTATTTCTCTGCTGCAATATCCATCCATGTTCAGAAAACGCTTGCTCCTGTACAGGGTCGCGGTGAGCCGGAGCCTATCCCGGCAAACACAGGGCGCAAGGCTGGGGAACACCGAGGACGGGACGCCAGTCCATCGCAGGGCGCCTGGGGAAATTTTCGTCAGTACGCCAATTAACCTGGCAGCATGTATTTGGACGGTGGGAGGAAACCGGAGTGCCCAGTGGCGAAAACCCACGCGGACAAGGTAAGAACATGCAAACTCCACACAGAAAGGCCCCCCGAGCTGAGATTCGAACCCGGGAACCTTCTTGCTGTGAAGGTGGCAGCGCTACCCGCTACGCCATCGTGCCGCCCCTCTGCTGTAATAATAAACATTTATCTATCTCACTCACCGGTTGGGGGTCAAGGCAGAAGCGTTCACGTCGCGATCCCTGTCAGGTAATACTTGGTGTTGCCTGCGAATTCTACCAAACACGTCGAGGCCGTGGAGCTGAAAGACAACGATGCCCAGAGGCTGACCATCGTGCTGCTTCGAAGAATCGCAAAGAAGAAGACTCACCGGCTGAGTGAGCGTGACTCCGAGGTCGCGGTGTTGGGACAGGAAACCACGTGCGTCTGACCGCCACGCCGGCGAGCCGCTTCCGGGTGTCACCCCGCTCCTGCGCCTGCGCGAGGGGTGGTGGGTGTGAAGGTTGTGCGCGCCCGGCTCCGATTGGTCGCCGTTACCCCCCACGTTGCCCCCTCCCCCCTCCCCACACACAAAGATAAAGCTTCCCCATATAGCCTTCATAATGATAGCATTTTATAGAGCGCCTTTCACCCGAGGGTCACAAAGCGCTGCACAAGGGCCGCGGTGAGAACGGCATGTCGACAACGACAGAATCAAAACCAAAGCATAACAGACTGCCGTCCCATCCTCGGTTATACCCCCTCCCTTAGCCCCTCCCCCGGGGCTACAATGGCGGCGCGTTCCCTACGCTGCAGCCACTCTCAGACCAAAGTACGGTGTTTTCATGTTTTTAATGTTCGTTT
>JAZEWU010000050.1:3418628-3429554 GCA_036362915.1 Geotria australis | reverse complement strand
ACAACGCCGGGGTCTGAGAGAAACGGTATTTCGATTCTCTGTATGTCCTGTACATATGGTAGAGTTGACAAATAAAGTTGAATTGAATTGAATTGCCTTGCGCCCTGTGTCTGCCGGGATAGGCTCCGGCTCGCCGCGACCCCGGTACAGGATGAAGCAGTTTCTGACAATGGATCGATGGATGGACCCTGTGACAGTTAGCACGGAACGCGAAGTTGGTGGATGGCCAGCACCACGCCCGGCCGCCTTTGTCTCCATAGCGGTGACGTTCACACACCGCACCAGGTACTCATTTGAGGCCGAGTCGACCTAGGGGAGGTCCAGTACCGGTTCAGAAAATCGTCACTGCTGGAATCGAACTCTGGGCCCGGGTTCGAAGCCCAGCGCTCTAACCAGTGCGCTGGCCACCCGACCCCCAAACTCCGTGCCCGCGCGCGCCCTCCAGTGTCTTGAAGAGGTTGGTGGCTCTGGTGATCGTCTCCATGCAGACCGGTCAAGGACGGTGGTCAGTTTGTATTTAAGCTTGAACTGGAAGGAACTGATCACGGACTGGCGTCCAATCCTGGGTGGAGCCCTGCCTTGCGCCCTGTGTCTGGCGGGGATAGGCTCCGGCTCGCCGCGACCCTGTGCGGGATTGAGCGATTCCTGACAATGGATGGATTGATGGAAGAAACTGTTGAGCTGTGTAGTTATTTTTAACAGTTGTTCAGCGCGGAGGTGTAAAGGATCGGAGTCAGTGTTTGAGACGGGGAGTCACGGTGTTTGATATTTTGTTTTCATTCGAGTAGAGGTCGTTGAGTGTCGTAAAACGTTATATTTGTATACATAGCAATCACTGAGCCCTTCGGCAAAACCTATAAAACGAGTCACGAAACCCAGTGTGGCTTCACTGGGTAAATAAGCGCAATACTAAACTGTGTGCTTTTGTCCAAATCATAACATTGTAACACACACCCCTCTCTTGTACCGTGCTGTGTCTAGAATGTCACCAAGTATGACTTCACGGAGAGATCTACAGGGTGTCCCAGATGGCTTGTCACCCCCATTTAACTCTCTAAAATGTAATATTGTTTTATACCAATGGGTGTAGGGTCACAAGACATTTGGCCCACCCTGGAGATCATCCAGAGGGCAGGGTCTCCAAATCGCACCCATTTATTTTAGATTCATACAGTTTATTCCGAAACGACGGCTACGAAGAGCAAGCCTCAAAGTTCACATCTGTCATTTCATACTGCTTACATAACACAACCCAGCGGGTATACAAACACGTAACGTTTCGGAGACTTAAACCGGGGGGTCACAGGACATCTGGTCCACCCCGTACAATGGACTCCCAACTTTTCCGGTCCTTTACGTGCCAGACAGCGAGACCGCGCCGGTGCTTTGAGGCTGAAACTAAAATAGGCAATTAGTCTGGGGATTCCGGGCAAGTCTTCTCCGTGTCTTCAAACGGCTGTGTCCGCGCCCAGGTCCGTACACAGGTGTGTGTTTTCAGCTGCCCGGCTGGGCGGCGTTCCTTCAGCTTGCTCCCCTCATCCCCCCCTCACCACGACGCCGCGGTTTACCTGCTCCTCCTACGGCGGTGCAGCACAGGCAGGGTTGGAGCGCCGATTTTAAAAGTGTGGGGGGTTTTCTAGGGGTGGCACATGAGCACCGCAACCCCCCGCCTTCGGCCCCCAGCACGTACCGTACTTCAACTGTTTAACTCTTCCAGCCCTGCTGGCCTAGTGGGTTGGACAAATGGCTGTGATTGGCTGGATGGCCGTTCAATCGATCTGACTTGACCGATAGGTTTTCACGTGTTGGGAACTCAGTTTCGTTTCATCAGACTACCCATAGTGCGGCGTATAAAACATCGCCACTGGGGAGAACAAGGCGGCCGGGCGTGGTATTGGTACTGGCCACCCACCGTGCCGATTTGTAATAGGTGCTCGCTAACAGCACTTATCTCAACAGTCTGCTAACACAAAATATAGGCGTCCCTCGATATTCGGAAACTCTTTGTACGGTAATTCGCTATAATGGAAACGGGTAATTAGACGCTAGATTGTATTATACGGAAGTGAAATTGGCTATAATAATAATTTCAATTTATATAGCGCCTATAGCAGAAAGTTTATCAAAAATATACTGTAGTGTACCATCAACGCGCCGCCATGCATTTGGATGATTATATTCGGTATATGGAAATGACTTAACAGAAACATTGTAAGGAACCCCTTCCGTACATCGAGCGATGACCGTACGAGGTGGATGGTTGAGGGGGGATATTTGTATTTGGTCGGCATAGCTAACACTGCGGACTATTATATCTCTAAATGTTGAAAGGGCTGTCTGCAACTAAATAAGTACTTGTTGCAATGGGAGACTGTCATGTGGCCATCACGCTTCGAAGAATCGAATCGAATTCGAATCAGCCGAGCGACCTGATCATTTACCGAGCATCTCTCTCCCGGTCTCCATAACAGCGACAACAACAAGAACTGGAGCACAACCCATCCGCCAGGCGTGAACCTACTCGCCGTGGCTGATGATAGTTGTCACGGCTGATGATCATGATGATGATGGTGGCGCGGTAATGCGCGCGTTTTCATCCGTCTCTGCCGCGCCGTGATGTTGTCGTAGGCATCGGCAGTGGAGCGCTCACGAATCCCTTTTCAGCTCCATCTGCGCGGAAGATGAAAGCTTGTGACGTGAGCCGCGGCCCTTTGCACAAACAGTCTGCGGGACGCGACAAGAATCCCGCGCGACACGCTCCCCGAGCCGCATCGCATGACTTAGCCATCACGCAGCAGACACGGCGACGGATGGATGGATGAGCGGCCACCAGCGACCGGTGCAGCACTACGACTACTACTACTAATAATAATTTTACATTTAGAACGCGCACATATTCATTCGATGTCGAAGGTATTCATTCGACGAGAGAGGCGATTTTTAGTCAGCAGCCCAATTAACCTGTGTAGTAGCATGTCTTTGGACTGTAGGAGGAGACCGGAGTGTCCGGCAAAAACCCACGCAGATACGGCGAGAACATGCAAACTCCACACAGAAAGGCACCCGAGCCTGGATTTGAACGCGGGGGCCTTCTTGCTGTGAGGCGGCAGCGCTATTCACCGCGCCACCGTGCCACCCAAAGATCCCACGTAGAGCTTTCACAGACTGTATGGTCAAATGTTCGCGAGAAGCACCTATGAGCTGCGTGTATATGTTGGTTGATTCGCGCCTTTGTTCTGTTGCAGGAATCCCGCTTCTAGAGCTTGTAAGCTCTCGGGGTATTTTATTATGGAATAATAAACGTCTATTTATCTAGTGTTAGAGATAGGGGCAGTGCTAGAGCCAGTGTTCGAGATAAGGTCAGCGTTAAAGACAGGATCCAGTGCTAGAACAGGAATCCCGCTTTCAGAACTTGCAAGCTCACAGGGTATTTCTGCTGTAACAATAACTATCTATGTTTACTTGGGCGTGGCCAGCCGCTGAGTTTTGCCTCCACGGTGCCGATGTTCATACGCACCGCACCAGACATTCATTTAAGGCTGAGCTGACCTAGGGGAAGGCCCAGAACCCGTGTGTGGATAATCGCCAGTGATGTTAGCCGTAGGGGGTTACGGGGTTCGGTGAGCAAAGCAGCGCGTTAACCACGGCACCGCTGAGCCACACACCGTTAACAATGAGAGAGCGCGAACACGGGAATTAAGGCTTCAGATCCGTGGCCTCTCCAATCCAAACATTCGCCACGTACGGTGTCGCTTGGCTTTCTGGCATCGCGGCTCCCGGAATGAAACTTGAAAGGGTTAATTTTGACCAGGTGCCCGTCACACGCTGGTGGCCAAAGCCCGATTCAGCCGCCCTCTGGACGGCGGCGCGGCACGAAACGGGATAAGCCGTGAGACGGAGTTGCCCCTTTGGCAACTTTATTAAAGTCAACACACACAGGTCTCCTCTCTGACAGCGTTACGAATGAACCCTGCTCGGTGTTAGCTCGAATTCGATTCGATTCTTCGAAGCGTGATGGTTATATGACAGTTTCCCATTGCAACAAGTTCTTCTTTAGTTGCAGACAGCCCTTCCACATTTAGAGATATAAGTCAGTGCTGGCCTCTCTTCTTGCTCCAGACTAAGGGGCTTGTGCCATCTGTTGAGCTGCTGGACATCGTTGTCTTTCAGCTCGGCTTCGAAGTGTTTGGTAGAATTTGCAGGTCTTCTTCTTTGCGATTCTTCAAAGCACGATGGGCAGCTTCTGGACATCGTTGTCTTTCAGCTTGGCTTCGAAGTGTTTGGTAGAATTCGCAGGCAACACCAAGTATTACCTGACAGGGGTCGCGACGTGAACGCTTCTACCTTGATGGTGGAATTGGTCGCGAAGTCTCACTGACCGTGAGCGGGCCGCGTGAAGGCTGCTGCCATCGCCCTCTCCAGCGCCTCACAGCAAGAAGGACCCGGGTTCGAATCCCGGCTCGGGGCCCTTTCTGTGTGGAGCATGCATGTCCTCCTCGTATCCGCGTGGGTTTTGGCCGGGCACTCCGGTTTCTTCCCGCAGTCCAAAGACATGCTGCTGCATAGGTTAATTGGCCTGCTGACTAAATTGCCCCCGGTGCCATGTGATGGACTGGCGTCCCATCATGGGTATGGCCCCGCCTTGCCCCCTGTGTCTGCCGGGATAGGCTCCGGCTCACCACGACCCTGTACGGGATTAAGCGGTTTCTCACAATGTATGGATGGAGTTTTGTAGTCCCATAGAGAACGACCAACTAGAGAGATGGAGCGCTCAAGGATACAGCTCCCAAGTAGGGGGCACCGCGGGATAGTCCAACATTTCGATTTATGCCATATATTTTCTGACTTTGGGTACCGTGGAATAAATCATGATACAGTAAGGGCGCCGTGAACCGAGATAGTTTGGGAACCACTGATGTACAGGCTGTCAGGGTCTGTGGCCCACATTCCCGTGAAGAAAGATCACGTAATTAAACATGGATAGAGAGAATGAGGGCATTTAAGCCTCGCGTACGGAGGTCGGTTAACGCGGCTTACGAAGGCTTACACTGAGAATGCGCTTCTCATGTAAACGGTGGTAATCTGCCAGTCACGTGCCCCCTGTTAAGACACGAAATAATGTATAGCTCCGGCTGCCTGGCTCGTCACACTCGGAGCAGAGAGAGAGAAGGCTCTCTAAAGCCTCTTCCGCCCGTGCGATCAAGTTGCAACTTGGCCGGTTTTGTGCAACTGTTGCGCACGCATACACAGTTCTCCATCCATTGTCAGACACCGCTTAATCCTGTACAGGCTCGCGGTGAGTCGCAGCCTGTCCCGGCAGACACAAGGCGCAAAGGCAGGACTATACCCAGGACGAGACGCCATTCCATCACAGGGCACCAGGAAAAATGTAGTCCGCAGGCCGATTAACCTATGCAGCAGCTCGTCATTGGACTGTGGGAGCAAACCGGGGTTCTGTGGGCAAGTCGCTGCTAGAATCTGGGCAGTTAATGTTTTCAAAATCTCATGGATTTAAGTCACAAAGGCGGCGGCAGCAGCTGTGTTGCCTCCACCCCACTGCGCCTGCGTGCAGGTTTTGCCGGTTTTTGCCTCTTGTTCGAGCGAGCGCATGAACGAGTGGGTGTCAGGAATGACTTTCGTTCGGAAGCCCTCGTAAATATTGCATCGCCCCAGAGTTTAAATATTGCAGTGTGTCGGTATTATTAATGTGCCCAAAGCTGGAGCGAAATGCGTCCCGTTTTTTTCCATTATTCAGAAGCTAGTTTTGGTTGAGATGTTAATTGCCTCCCGCTTAGTGTCTGGTGCCGGGAGTGGCTGTTTGTCGCGAAACTGACCGTTAGTAGGGCTCCTTAAAAACGAGCTCCCCGTCCGTAAAATTCATAGACCAGTGGTTCCCAAAGTGTGTGCCGCGGCGATCCGGGGCGCCGCAGCTAACTCACAGGGGCGCATTTGCGATATGTATATTGCACATTTGCGATATGTGCCATATATTTTCTGACTTAGGGGCGCCGTGGAAAAAATCCTGATACACTAAGGGCGCCGTGAACCGAGAAAGTTTGGGAACCACTCTCACGTAACATTGCTGGATAACTTACAGGAATAATTTGCGAAAATAGCTGCTTAATAAATTCACCCAAATGTTGTTGTTCGAAGAGATGAAGACAGGATTCGGGTTATAGTGGCACTGTGGGCTTGCAGGGTTTACACGAACTAATATAGAGAGGGGAGGCGCGGTTATGTAGCGTGTAGTGCTGCTGCCCCACAGCAAGGAGCCCGGATTCGATTACCGGCTCGTTCTCTGTCGCTGTTGACATGTCGTTCTGTCCGCAGCCCTGTGCAGCGCTTTGTAACCCTCGGGTGAAAAGCGCTCTATAAATGCTATTATTATTATTGTGTGTGCATGTTCTGCCCGTGTCCGCGTGGGGTTTCTGCCGGGTATTCCGGTTTCCTCCCTTTGCTACAAAAAAGGCCCCCTCACTATATTGTGATGTTATCAGCCAATTAACTAATGAGTGTTTTTTTTAAGTTCTGGTAGGAAACTGGAGAACCCGGAGGAAACCCACGCAGAACAGGGGGGAGAACACACAAACTCCACACAGAAAGGCACCCGAGCCGAGATTCGAACCCGGAGCCTTCTTGCTGTGAGGCGCAGATGTTACCCACTGCGCCACCCTGCCGCCCAGATAAAAACGTGAATGTCTTGACGCCACGTGGAGCACGCGCGGGTACAGTAGCCTCCGAAGCCGTGTTGACCCCTGGGCGCCGTGTTGACCCCTGAGCGCGCGGCCCGTGAGCGGCCGCTCCCTGTCTCCACGTGCCCTCTTCTCCAGTGGCACTCGAAAGGGTAAACAAGACCCCGGGGGAATAATGACTTGCAGATGTGAAGGCGCTCTCCCCGTCGCTCTCCTACCAGCTCTCCTCCCCGGCCACATCTGCCGCGCAGTGCCAAGCCCCGGCGCACGCTTAAGGAGACGCGAGCTCGAACGCCTGTGGTGAGCGTCTCCTTCAAGCGGCGCTCTCCGTCGCTGGCGATGGGAGCTAGCGCAACACCGATACGCGCGGCCGCGGTGATTGACGCACGGTTAAACGATGGTTGCTCAACAGAGCTGTTCTTTCGGGATAGCCGTGTCGAACGTGGGAGGCGATACGTCGTCGCGAGGCAGAGGGAGATCGCGCGCTAACCACTGAGCCCACCAACAACAACCACTTTTCGCCACTGAGTGGCGGTGACGTCACCACGTCGCCTGTGCCAGGCCATATGCACCTTGAGGCCACGTGAAGTGTCGAAGGCTCGTCGACAGGAGGTCACAGGACAGACCCAGGTGCCATGGGCTGCCTGACCGAGATGACTGGCAGATACACCACCTGAGCTCCCTACCGTGCCAACTTGCTGTGCTTTGGCCGCTCGGCGCTCGGCTCGCCGTTGTGAGCGTCGCTCCTCCGCCCTCCGTTGTTGCCGGAGGTCGACTGCCTCCAACTGCCCAGTAGCGTCCTTCACGAACCTCCTCCACAGAGGTCGATCTTGACACCGCTGGCACCAGTTTTCAACAAGTCCACCACTCCCCACAACACACACAACACTCAGGTGCCATACAACACACGGTAGAACCTCCAAACACAGCGAGGCAGATTGCGTCTGCTCACCCAGCGCCGTCAATTCCAAGCTTTGCTGCTGCTGTGTAATAATAATGTTACATTTATACCGCGCACATATTCATTCACTGTCAAACATACTAATTCGACAAGAGAACGCCTCAGAGGCGCGAGGAAAGCACAGAGAGGCGGAGGAGACAGCCACACTTCTTCCCACTGGCAGGAGAACACTTTGCAAGTCGACGGAGACGTTTAGGAGTCTGTGAGCACGAGCGGCCATCCCAGACGCGGCCCATGTGTTGTGGTGAAACTCTGGAACGCGAGTCGCGGCGTAGTGTCAATGTGCGCCCACTCACCGAGAAGATATTTATTTGGTGGGTCTTCAAAGGAGCACAAGTGCCGCCCCTATTCATATGAACATTTAATCTTAAAGCAAACATGTAATTTTTTGTTCTGTTCCACGTGGTGAAATTCAAGTCTGAATACAATGTTCAAATGCCCTCCCTGGATGTTACGTGGTACTTATTGAATTGATCATAGCGCCGTCTGTGTGTGTTTGTGGCTAAGATGAGTTGAAACGTTTCCCTCTGGGATGAAATCGTCGCTGGGAAGAGTTCAACAAGCGGCGTCTTCCTCTCAAAGAGACAGACAAAGATCCTGAGTGGACCTAGGGGCGGCGCACGACCGGTTCGGAAAATCGTCACTGGTGTTGACCGTGAGCGGGAATCAAACTCGGTTGGCCGGTGTTCGTAGCACGGCGAGCTAACCGCTTCACGACCGCTCCCCATGAACAGCCGTCCCACACGCCGTAATAAACGAGCACATGTCTCTGCATTTCCAGTCCCAACCAGGGGCTCGGTTGGACACCGGCCACGAAGGGGTTAATGGGCAGGCGGGCCACGCACCCACACAGACAGGCAAGCCAGCTTCAAAAGCACCCCCATCACACGGGCATGCCAGTGCCGCCTCTCGCAGTGATGAGCGTGTGTATGCGCGCTGGGCTACAAATCTGGCGACCCGAGTTCAAATCCCCGCTCACGGCCACCAATACCAGTGACGATTTTCCGAACCGGTCCTGGGCCTCCCCTAGGTCGACTCGGCCTCGAATGAGTACCGGGTGCGGTGCGTGAACATTGCCACTAGGGAGACAGAGGCGGCCGGGCGTGGTGCTGGTCACCCACCTCGCGTGCCGTGTCGACCTTCATAGGTGCTCGCTAACGGCACTTGACCCTACAGTCGGCTAAAGGCTATGCGGGGGATTTTGTTCATTTTTGCGGGGGGCAGTGATGGCGCAGTGGGTAGCGATACGAACCCAGCGACTCGAATCGGTCCCGTGCCTCCCCTTAGGTCGGCTCAGCCTTGCATGAGTATTATTACCTGGTGCGGTCGTGTGAACGTCAGCACTGGGGAGACAAAGGCGGACGGGCGTGGTGCTGACAACCCATCCATCTAGTGTGCCGCGCAAGGGTTCGCGGTGGTTGAGTGTGTTAGGGTTAGGGTTGAGTGGGGGGGTGCGTGCGGGGTAGTTGGGGGTGGGTGGGCGGCGTGCCTGCGGGCAGGCGAGGGCACCGGAGGACGGAGAAACTCATCAGACTGTCAGCGCGCGACTCAGCGTTAGCCGCGTGTGGAAGTAGACCGGGAACTTCCACCGCTACCGGAGCGAAGTGCAGCCGGAGCACGGGGAGACCAGGTCACGAACGCACCGTAATTGGCAGGCCGAGGACGGAGGGTGGGTTGGTTGTGGGGGGGTGGGCAACGGGAACCGGCCGGGATCGAGGAGCGAGCAACCCCCCGCTGGGAACGGTGGGGCCTCGCTCCGCGGCCGAGGCGACTTGTGTTGGACCGTGGCCACGACTTGCGGGCTCGCTCGGAAACCAGCCCGACGCTTTGAAGATTTCTGGGGGCTCGCGTTTGAAGCCATCCGCCCACTCCACTCGGCAACAGCGAGCGCCTCGGCTCGGGCGACACGCGAGAGCTCAGCCCGTGTCCCAACTAGTTCCGGCTGCGTCCCAGTCTGCATGGTGAGTTCTCCCTCCTGTTCGCAAGCGGTTGCGTGCGGATAGTTTGCGGCAGATGCCCCGCATTACTGCCGCTTCTGCTTGTGTCGGTTTATGTTACTGTGCTGCGTGCTGTGTAATCACCAGCCCCCGAGGTATGCGCGGGCTCGCCGGGTTTGGGTCGTTAGTTCTGAAGTGTTTCTTCCGTTGTTTGTGAAGAGAAGTTGAATTGTCTTGAGGGCGACACGGTGGCGCGGCGAGTAGCGCTGCAAGAATGCGCCCGAGTTCGAATCCCGGCTCGGGTGCCTTTCTGTGTGGAGTTTGCATGTTCTCCATCGTGTCCGCGTGGGAGTTCGCCGGCCACTCCGGTTTCCTCCCACAGTCCAAAGACATGCTGCTGCACAGGTTAATTGGCCTGCGGACTAAATTTCCCCCGGTGCCCTGTGATGGACTGGCGTCCCATCCTGGGTACGACCCTGTCTTTCCGGGCTGCGTAAGCAGCTTCTCTCAGTTCGGAGCTGAACACGTCATCGTCATCTAGCGGCGCTTGTGAGAAACACAACACTGGGCTAGAGATAGATAGAGACTCCTAGAGGATACATAGAGACTCCATGGATGTACATTGAGACTAACGGAGATACATAGAGCCCCACAGAGATACATAGAGACTCAGCCATACATGGAAACCCATAGAGATAGGTAGAGAGTCATAGAGATACATAGAGACTCATAGAAATGCAAAGATATTCATCTTCTTCTTTGCGATTCTTCGAAGCACGATGGTCAGCGTCTGGACATCGTTGTCTTTCAGCTCCTTGGCCTTGAATAAATACAAAGATACTCATGAAGATACGTAGAGAGTCGTGGCGATACATAGAGACCCATAGAGTAATGGAGTTACACAGGGGCTCAGCCCGTCGAGTGGGTCCTTGTGAGAAACCAACTCAGCCCTCGACCGCTGCAAAGACCAGTTGTTGTCCTAAAGCGGTCTGTGACCTTGAATCTTCCCGCGGAGTTTCAGTTAAAACATCACCGGGGCACATGCCCTGAGAGGTACGCGGACGCGGCAATGCAGGTCACCTCTTGTTTAGAGCTGTTTTAGAGATGACCACAAGACGTCGCAGTACGAGATGCGAGCCGGTGGAGTAACTACAATAAATACAACACTTCTCGGCAGCACTGTACCGTACTTAAAATTCACCCGGAACGGTCAACGAACGCTGTTCCAGGAATTCGCTTCTCCCGCCGCATCCAACCAGCCTCGTGTTATCAGCACGGTTGTGCCGTGGTGTGTGGCGTGGTGCGTGAGCGGGGTGTGGTGTGTGTGTGTGGTTTG
>JAZEWU010000050.1:3380952-3395874 GCA_036362915.1 Geotria australis | reverse complement strand
GTTGTTGTTTTAATTGTTGTTAAGCTCCTGCGGTGGGTAGTGTAGTCCTCTGAGTCCTTCTTTCGTCGAATGAATATCTTCGACATTGAATGAATATGTGCCCGTTATAAATGTGAAATTTGTATTATTAGTGTAGAGGCGAAACGTAGCGCCTCCGTGATATTCCCTCATGCTTTAGGAATCACGCGATTACCAAACGTACTAATGACTTTACGTGTCGGTGACTGTTGATGTTGACGATGCGTTGGTGGGGGACGATGATGTTGCTGTTGCTGCCTCCAGGGCTCCCCTGGACGGGACGGCATGCCCGGCTCATCGGGGCAGCCCGGCCAGCCCGGCCAGCCCGGGCCCCGCGGCCCTCCCGTGAGTACAGCCTCGCTCGCTCGCAGCTGTGTCTGGGATCACAGGAGAACAGCGGTTCTCAATCGGTCGGACGCGAAGCCTTTTCGGGAGGGCGGCACAGGCTGCGGCGTGATGAACGTGCAGGACGCGTTAGAACGTCGCTGCGACGCTAAAAGTGAAAAAGACATACGAATCCCGATACGTGCCAGGTTGTTTTTCCACTGCAGAATATGAACCGTGCCACCTGACGTCGTGCGATGAACACATTGAGACGCAGTTTAAAGACTCGGGGGTGAGGGGGGGTGTAACGCTGGAGTGGTTGAGAACTGATATTATATATTGTTAATATCGGTTATTTCGCACGTTTGTTGTATCTCAGGAAGCCCTTAAATAAGTACCTGATGCGGCTTGGAAACATCAGTGCTGGGGAGACAAACATGGCCAGTTCCAGTATTGTCCCCTTGTATGCCTTGCCTGGCTGAACAGGTGCTCGCTAACAGCACCTGGCCCTACGGTTGACAAGCCGAAACTAATAATCTTTGTCTTTTTTTCAGGGCCTTGAAGGTTTAATGGGACCCTCTGGACAGCCCGTAAGTAAATCAGAAATAATTTTATAATACAGAACGCCTATTGCATAATATTTAGCAATTTATTTGGTTGTCGAAATCATAAGATAAAAAAATTGCCCCTTACGTCACGTCAACTGTTTACTCATCGTGCTGTGCTGCTATTGTGAGTGTTATGCAGCGGTATTTTCTTTACTTTCCGCAGTTACAACTTTCTAAGTCTAACATATGTTTGCGAACCTTACTGAAACGGGAGGAGTGGGTGCACCATGGCTGATGGTGACGATAACGAATGTAAGTCTCTGCATTGGACACGTGGTTCTGTGTGTTTGACAGGGGGTTCCTGGGAGAGATGGTGGCCCCGGAATGAGAGGTGACAGGGTAAGTTGCCGGCCGCCGGCACATCACGGCACGGCCACAAACCACGATTATACCGGCGCAGAGAGTTTGCCGATTGAAGCAGCCAGCTAGGGGTAGGTGGTGGCCACACGCCTGAGATTACAGTGGCCCCTCGCTTTACAACGGCCTCACAATACGATGAAATCACTTTACGATATACGCTCTATAAGAACATTACTGTCATATTACGATTCTTCTTCTTTGCGATTCTTCGAAGCGCGATGGTCAGCCTCTGGACATCGTTGTCTTTCAGCTCGGCCTCAAATGTCACTTTACGATACGTGTTACGATATGGCTGCGCGTGACCGTTGCTGGTGCAGCAGCCAATCAGCGATGCAAACGCTTGCCACTTGGGTAGCTTCTCAGCCAATAGCAGCACTCTTTAGAGTTTACATCTCAACTTCGAAGGTCTTGAGGCGTGGATGTTACCACTGCACCACCCTGCTGCGCATTAGTTTTTCAGTCCGGGTTACTAAACATGCGGTGTTTGTTTTAGGGGGAGCCTGGTTACTTCAGGGACGCCCTCGGGAGACCTGGACAGCCCGGAGATCGCGGGAGATCGGTAAGAGACGACAATTTGCCCAGAATACACTCAATCTCAGCAGCCCTCCAAAACTAAGCGGGGTTGAGTCGGGATAATTACAGCAGCATTGCATATCGTACGTCCTGGAATTGGCACGTGATTTCAAGTGGATTCACTGATGTTATTCTCACTTTTTATTTCCACTGGTTTTGTAAGGCAAATATCTAGTGTATATATATTTCTATAAACTAAAAACCGTACGAATAATGGGTACGCGCTGTAAATGCGCAAAGTTTGCTCTTGTAGACATAATAAGGTTTTGATGGTTGCTTTTCAAAGCTGTTTTTCGAGATAGCCGTGTCGGGCGCTCCCTCTCTCCTTCGCGACGTTTCGCCTCCCACGTTGGAGGCATCCTCAGGCATCCTGAGGCGCGGATGTCACCACTGCGCCACCCTGCCGCATTGGGACACCAGGCAGTGATAAGGTTTAGTTTTCTTGTTGGATTGAAGGCCTGTCTCCTGTGATTGCTGCTGAAGCGTCAGTGTTCAGATTCATCGCATAGCGGATGTTGCCGCCGCATAGACAGCGTGCAGCCCCTGAGCACGTTATCCCCTGCTCGACTGTTGCCATGACGAAACTGTTTCGCTGTTGCGACTCTCAGGGTCTCCCGGGGACCATGGGGCCCAAAGGTCCAACGGGCGACATGGGCCCTCGGGGAAGGCCTGGATTGCCTGGTCTTCCCGGCAGCCCCATCAAGGTGAGGCCTACACCCTCTCGTCGCTCGCTCTGCTTGCCCTCCGTCCCCACAGCTCCTGAGGACCATAAACTCACTTGAGTGTCGGAGGTGATAACGGGAAATTTAAGCCCCGTTTTAACTGACGTTTTAATAATAATGATTTTACATTTATAGCGCGCACATATTCATCCACTGTCGAAGGTACTCATTCGACGAGAGAACGACTCAGAGGCGCGAGGAAAGCGCAGAGAGGCGGAGGAGGCAGCCAGGCGGTTTTGCCGTTGCCATATTGCCGCACACTGCTTCCTATATATTATGATGTTATCGGCCAAATAATTAATGAGTGTTTTTTTTTTTAGTTGTGGGAGGAAACCTTTATGTATGTTTCTTCCTGTGAGTCAGTCTATCAGTCGCAAAATTCTCCTTCACTAAGTTTACACCGTGTTGTTTTTAACGCGCGTTTCTCTGTTATTTTGTCTCTGCGTGTGACGACTCCAGGGAGACCAGGGAGAACGTGGGCCTCGAGTGAGTGAACTCATTTTGAACATATTTTCTTTTCACTCTTTTCCTAAATCCCGAGTGCTGAGCACGGGGCCCAAAGACCCAGCATGCCAAGCGCTCAGCCAGAAGCAGCACTAGTAGATGTGTAACGGAGAGGAGTGTAATTTGTTTCTTGAATCGATCGAGGTTTTTAATGTAAGAACTTGGGCACACGAGACGATGGGAGAGAATTATAGAGGGAAGGAGCAGATAGAGAAGTGAGGTGGCCTGTCGTGTGGCAAATGAATGAGAGAGTGGGTGAATGATTGGAGTGAGTTGGTGAGTGAATGAGTAAGTTGGTGAATGAATGAGTGGGTGGGTGAGTGAGTGAAGGAGTGGGTGGGTGGGTGAGTGAGTGGGTGTGTGAGTGAGTCAAAGTCAGTACATTCACAACGTGAATAACAAGGCTCAATGAGATAGTAAAATGTGTTCTCTGTATCAGGGATTTCCAGGATCTGGTGGAGAAGAGGCACAGAGAGGAGAACCTGGGGAACCGGTGAGTGAGCGAGTGAGTGAGTGAGTGAGTGGATGAGTGAGTGCTTCTTGAGTAGGTGGTTGGATTAGTGGATGGATGGGTGTATGTACAAGTGAGTGGATGGTTTGGTGTGAGTGTGTGAGTGAATGACTGATTCAGTTGATGGGTGGGTGAGCGGATGAATGAGTGAGTGCCTGAGTGGGTGGGTGAGTAATTCAGTGAGTTAGTGGGTGGGTGGATTGGTGGGTGGGTGGACAAATGAGTTGTTGGTTTGGTGTGTGAGTGAGCGAGAGAGTGGGAGAATGAGTGAGTGGGAGAGTGTATAGGTGCTTGAGCAAGTGGGTGTGTGAATAGATTAGTGGGTGAATAAATATGTAAGTGGGTGATTATATGATTGATTGAGTGAATGATTAGATGAGCGAGTGAGTGATTATATGAGTGATTGAGTGAGTGAATTATTAAATGGGTGGAAGTTGGTGAGTGTGCTGACAAGGTGCGTTTTCATGGCAGGGATTACCGGGCCCTGTCGGCCCTCGTGGCCCGGCCGGGGAGCCTGGGCCATCAGGACCCAGGGGCGAGAGGGTGAGTGGCTGCAATCGACGTTTGTTTACAACCCTGAGCCAGCGGTTCAAATTCCACATTGCCATGACGGAGGCATTACAGCAGAAAATACCCTATGAGCTTGCAAGCTCATAGGGTATTTTCTGCTGTAAGGGATTCCAGCGATACAACAAATGTGCGAATTAGCCAACATAAACTGTAATTCCACCATACAACCCGTTAATCACCTAGTATTGTTCAATAGCGCTAGTCATTGTTCAAATACATTTCACTTTATTGGGCTGCTTGGAGGCTGAAGGATTGTTTGTTATTTTTTAACGATGGTTGAAAACGTGAATTCACTAGCTCTGTCCATCGGTTTGTATGTCTGTCATTCTGTTTTTAACCGTGGGGCATGGTAAATCAAGTAAAGTTTATTCAATATGAAAGCAACTTTAGTATAAAGTTGTGTTTCTATGGTGGTTGTGACCTATAGAAAATTGGTCCAATCGATGCAGGGGTTATCCCCAAAACCTGGAGTCAAAAACAGTACTAAAAGCACCTACTTATCATCTCTGGCTGAAACATTCATGCTCCCTGCCCAGTCTCGTAAAAATGACCTTATAAGATCGATACTTTAGTTTACAGTTGTGTTGTTTATGCGAAGTCGCCCCGTAGAATCCAAGCGTATGCATGATTTTTCTTCCTTGTTGACCGTTGTCTGTGCCCAGGGTGATTCAGTACGCGGCAAAGCTGGAGAACCAGGGAGGGCGGGGACACCCGGAGACCAGGTGATCACCGAACCCGCGTTCCGCCAAATTACCTGTCGTGCTCACCTGGGAATCGTTCCCGGTTGGTTTAGCGGGTTCCCTAGCCGCGTTTGGTGGCACACTCGTGTAATTCAGCGTACTGGTAGGCAAGGATCGGTGGATCAAATACATTTGTACTGATGTAGGTTTGTCACGGCTCGATGGATGAGAACCGCTCTCAATAACTGCTCTTTCGGAATAGCCGTGTCGAGCGTTCCTCCTCTCTGCGCAATGTTTCGCCTCCAACCTTGGAGACATCGTCAGGCTACTGACGATGCGCCAAGAGTTTGAGACGTTAAATAATAACACAACTGTGCCGCCGCTGTGCTATATGTTTGTTCAGTGCTACAAAGATGAAAAATGACGGAGGACGCTTTGAACAATCTCTATAATAACCTCTAAACAGAATTCCTCCCAAAGTTACATCATTACTCTCGGTAAGGCGACTTATGCCGCGGCCCTGTTTAACACTGATGGGATGTGACTGCATTTCACAGGGGGACAGGGGCCCCACTGGAGAGACCGGCCTGTCTGTGAGTACCGCACACGTCACCCATAAACAGTATTGGTTGGATCTCGTCAGGTGGCTCGGTGGGATAATAATATCACATCAGAAGCAGGAACACTGAGTTAGCACCACAGGGATCTGGGACGTGAAACCAGATTTCAGCCTCCGGAGACGCACCCATCCATCCATCCATTTTCAGAAACCGCTTAATCCCGTACAGGGTCGCGGTGAGCCGGATCCTATCCCTGCAGACACAGGGTCGCAAGGCAGGGCTACACCCAGGACGGGACGCTAGTCCGTCGCAGGACACCTGGGGAAATTTACTCAGTATGCCAATTAACCTGGCAGCATGTCTTTGGACGGTGGGAGCAACCCAGAGAGCCCGGCGAAAACCACACAGAAAGGCACCCGAGCCGGGGATTCGAACCCAGGACCGGAGACGAACCAGCGTTCTCAAAGTGCAGGGAATGGATGCCACCAATCGCTTAAGATCAAGGCGCCATCGTTGCCAAAGCTGTCGATGCCGCCACACTGCCTCGCCGACGCTTTCTACCCTGTGCCAAATCCGGCACCCGTCGCCTGGTGAACACGTGGACTCAATAATAATAATAGCATTTATAGGGCGCCTTTCACCCGAGGGTCACAAAGCGCAGCACAGGGCTGCGGAGAGAACGGCACGCCAACAACGACAGAGAACGATGCCCGTCTCCGCTAGTGGCCCTGCTCCATGTGTGCATGCTGTGTAATTACTCTCTGGACTGATGTAGGTTTTCACGGCTCGATTCATGATGGTGGCTTTTCAAAACTGTTCTTTCAGGATGGCTGTGTTGAGCGCTTTCTCTCTTTCCTTTGCAATGTTTCGCCTCCCACGTTCGAGGCATCTTCCTGGTGTTGAGTGCCGAGTGCGGGTGAGGTTGAATGTGTTGTGCTATTTATCCAGTATTCAAGTGGTCTTAGTCGCACCCTCTTTTCTTCCAGGTCCTCCCCCCCACACTTCCTACGTGCATGCTGTTTACGACCCCTGGGATTGTGATCTTTGTAATGCAAACTTTCCTTAGCATTGTTTTGTCTACAGACGGTGTTTTTTTTTTTACTCCCTCAATATTTCTGGACAGGGTGACAGAGGGTCTCCAGGAAAATCGGGAAGCAAGGGAGAGCTGGTAAGGCGTTTACAAAACGAGATCAGTGCTGTAAAAATATTAATAAACCTGAGCTGCATCTGATTTCTCGGATCTCAATGCGCGTGTATCGTGCCAAATAAAAAAAGTAACAAGTGGCATTGCGTTGAGAGTGATGCAAAAGCACACGTAACAAAAACACGTAAAGACTGACTGAAGTTCGTCAACAACACGGGCCTAAAAGTAAAAAAAATATAAGCGACGCTATAGGCAATGAGAGAGCATGGCTTGTTTGACGGGACTTCAGAATATGGCTTTAAAGCAGCGGCTCAACCCATGGAGCATGCCCTTCTGGGGGGAAGGCGTGACATCCTTAAATGTTTAAAATTATTAGAGGTGTTTATTATTACAGCAGAAAATACCCCGTGAGCTTGCAAGCTCTGTAAAACACAGGCTGCGGCGTGGATACCGTGTGGGCTACATTTTGCACGTGTGATTTTGAGCCTGCAGAGAACACGAATCCCACGAAACGAGCGTGTCGCTCCCACCGCTCGCAATGTGGGGCTTTGTTAACCCCGTATTGGGGCCTGAGTAACCTCAGTTGTGTTTTCGGGTGGAGGTGGTGTGTGGGTACCAGTGATATTGATCACAGTGGGGGACCGTCCCACAAGTGTCGAGAGACGCTCACTGGCGCATTCGAGCGCTGTGATCTAACGGGGCCTTTGCTCATCACTCGACGGTCGTGCGTTGTTTGTGTTACAGGGCGAGAGAGGACCGAGCGGATACCCTGGCCCAAATGTAACGAACACGCACACACACACGGACAAAGATCTTCCCGCATGAGCCTTGACGGACTGTAAGGTTAAGTGCTGTTAGCGAGCACCTGTGAAGGCCAGCACGGCACACGAGATGGTGGGTGGCCAGCACCATGCCCAGCCATCTTTGTCTCACTAGTGGTAATGTTTTTCAGACCGCGCTGGGTACTCATTTGAGGCTGAGTCGACCTAGGCGAGGCCCAGGAGCGGTTCAGAAACTTTCACTGGTGTTGCCCGTGAGCCAGAATCGAACTCGGGTGGCTAGTTTTTTAGTGCAGTGCACTAAGTACTACAAAAAAAAACAAAGACAAAGATCCCCCGTATAGCAAGTACCGTTAGCGAGCACCTATGCAGGTCGACACGGCACACGAGGGGGTGGGTGGCCAGCACCACGCCCAGCAACACACGTACACACGCACGCACATTGCGATTAGTTCCATCTCACGCCGCCGTCGCGTCGTGGTGTTGAACCTCCTGGTCTCTGGTCCGCAGTATCTCTCTCGGCCCCGTTTACGCTAACGCTTCCCATACGTTTTGTCTTGACGCAGGGAAGCCCCGGGGCGTCCGGACCGCCGGGGATCCAGGGAGTGCCGGTGAGTGTGGCGCACAAAGACTAAGGTGCCCCGTGTAGCCTTGACAACCTCCTGTTGGGTCTGGTTTCCACGGACCACTACGTGGGGCTCGCGGCCCACTGATGGGTCGCGACCCACCGGTTGAGAATGGCGGCTCTGCTCAGTGAGGCGTGATAAGAGGTTAAGGGTGTGCAGCTGCTGAACAATAGACAGATATACCGTTGTTGATATATTTTAATGGAGTGTGCTTGTTGTTTTTAGGGCACGGTTGGACCAAGCGGCCCGAGAGGTCAAAGGGTGAGTGAATATTTTTCCACTGTTTGTGCCACGTAATTTCTGTAAATAAGACACTAACAATAGCGCTTCATCACCTATATTTGTACTTTCAGGCCCAGGTGTAACATTAACGGCAGCCTGGGAAAGCAAATGGTGTCACCTCTCTAAAATAAGTTTCTGCTTATAGTCATACTATATGTGGGGAGTGGTGGTGTAGTGGTTAGTGCACTGCGCTACGAACCGTCCACCCGAGTTCGATTCCAACTCGTGACCAACGTTGGTGACGAATATCTGAAGTGGTCCTGGGCCTCCCCTGGGTCAACTCGGCCTAGGGGAGGAGTACATATTACGGTGTGTTAACATCAGCACTAGACAGAAAAAGGCGACCGGGCGTGGTGCTAGCCACCCAAACCTTCATCCGCCGTGCTGGCCTTCATAGGTGCTCACAAGCAGCACTTGCCCCAACAGTTTATTAAAGCTATAGGGGGGGATCTTTGTATTTTGGGCCAACACACGTCACACTGATTAAAAACGATAACATCCCTAGTTTTCATACATTTCAACGCCCCTGGCAGCGTTGCATTTTGGGTTGCCACCCTGAGGGCCCGCCCGCTCCTGTCTTGTTTCCCGGTGGAGTGAACGTCGCGTGTTGACATTTCACTGCTGGGATTGTGGCGTCTCGTCCCCTAGGGAGACACTGGACCAACCGGCGCGAGCCTCCCGTCGGTAGGGACACACTGCGCTCAGTCACGCGTTAGAGCACACGTGTTGTACCCGGTTATCGGCATCACCAGCCGCGATCGATCCACTGCCGGATGAAGGCTTCCCCAAGCCGTCACCGCCATCTCTATTCTTGCGATACAGCAATCTGTCTGTCTGCTGTAGACGGGCCGATTTCATCACTCCATCTCCGCGGTCGACGTCCTCGCTTGGGCTCGTTCCCTCCCTTAGCTGTCACTCCGTCGCTAGTCTCAACCGCCGGCACACTTCTCGTTTGGCGATCTGTTCCGCCCAAGTCTTGCATTTCCTTACAGTGAATATTAAGTCTCTAGCCCGTGTAAATGTCTATCTAATACATGTACATATTTACATTATACGGGCATAATAATTACACATATGACGATTTTGAATTGTCACGATTCAACATTTTGCAGATTGCAGCTTTTAAACTTTGTACCGTCTTGGTTGTACAGTTTTGTCCACTCTACTCAACCGAAATGTGACGATTGCATGAATTTCAAATGATTATAATGTACGATTATATGCGTGCATCAGCTACGCAATACTCAGTAAACAACCGCATATTATTTCCCTGTCAGTGACACGATTTTTTTTTCAAATTTGTTATATGTCGGTGATCGTGATGCAGAGCCCCGGGGAGCCGGGTTACCGCGGCGAGCCGGTGAGTGAGAGGAGCATCATCGCAAGCCACGCACTTCGTTTGAGCATTGCATTTGAATGTTTACGGCTCAGTACAACCCAGCGGCAGGACCATGCTGAAAAAGTACGGTTCTCTTGGGTAAATAATTGTTGTTGTTCTAGCGGTGAACGCGAGCGTTGTTTGTCTTCCTACAGGGCGACGCTGGGTTCCGTGGATTGTCCGGGAAGAAGGGTGACAGGGGCGGCCTCGGGGAGAAAGGCGTCAAGGTTAGACTCAATCGCACAGGCTAAATACCCGCTCACCGAGCACATGCCTCACGCAAATTCTGGCTTCCCCAATAACCTGCCTCTCCGTAAAACTCCAGATGATTCTGATTGCTACCACGGTAATCCAGCACCCGGAAATGGGATTGAATCACTCCGATCCTCATGTCTCACCGTGTGACCCTAATCCAGTTGAGGATCATTTGCAAGATCATCTTCGCTGCGATTAATAGCAGACTTTTATCACAATTTTAGCCGCATGGTGCTGTCAGCATCTCGCGACGAGATGGGATCTCCATTCCAATTTCACGAAGAAGCACCGTAACCCTTCATACATATGTCGAAGCGCCCACTCAGATCGATCAATGCCTCCTGATGAAACCACTTGTGTACCGCGGCTCACGAGGAGGTCGCCCCTTATCTTCTGCTAACCCCAGTTGCCTGAAATGCCCTCTCCTTACCGCCTCGACCTCCTTTTTAAGTCCAGCCTCTCAAGCCTCTTTGTTTTCCCGTCCCATAGCAAGCCATTACCCAACACTCTATATCTCGCTTAGAAATGCGGTCACATTTAGACACTGCATAAATCCTAGCAAAATTCTACATAAGGTGTACAGATTGGTAAGTAAATTCACTGCGTGAAAAATGTGAAACCAGCAAAATTCAAGAACGCTTAAATGACGTTGCCGTTCAATCCGATCTTGCCTCCTTCAATTTACGCGGCGCTTAGATCACGCTCGCATTCCGTCATCGCAGCTTATTTTATTGATCAAATCCAGCGCCGTCTCGGAACGCAGACCCAGCCAGGCACCACCGCGTCCTCGTAATGCCCCCCTCTGCCCCCTCCCCCGTGTGCAGGGATCCCCAGGGATGGGACCTGCTGGGCCTCCGGGGCCAAGGGGCGACCCTGGGCCAAAGGTGACATTTGAACTGTACACTGGTGCTGCCCAAATCGTTTAAAGCAATATCTTTTTTTTGTGGTTGCTTACAGCAGCGCATTGTTAATCTCGCTGTTGTGTAGTAGTGTAAGCCTATTATCTTTTAATTGTGCAAAGTGATGCCAGAATACTGTCGAGAAATGATTCACAATGTTTTGAACTGATACGCGTTGAAGGAGGTATTATGGTTCCAGTGCCTACAGTTTCCAGATGTTTTCCTCACTATTATTATTCTGATTTAACTGCCGAGAGATGTTTTGCGTTGATGCGTATGCTTGAGTTAAAGGAACTTGTTTCTTTTTATCTACAGGGAGGCGTGGGGGCGATCGGTAACCAAGGAGACAGGGTGAGGAAAAATAATGTTGATGAGCAACAAAATAAAAATCACCTCTCACATTTACAACGGCGTTGTCTTTTCCTGAATGAAGAGATTTTATGCAAGTCTGAGTTTCTGTTGCTGTGCTTTTCAGGGAGACTCGGGGCGCCGCGGAGACAGGGGGAACGACGGCCCACCAGGATTGGCGGGCCCACAAGGCCCTGCCGGAGATAACGTACGCAGCGCGTTCCGGCGGAAGCGATCGCACGTCCGATAGACGCGGTGGAGACGGCACGGCCAGCAACACGCAAAGGGAAATCCCCAATTTTTGCGGGCTCCTGTTTCGCGAAGCCGCCCTTTAGCGAGGAGCGTCCGGGCGTCAACACAACGCCCGTAAACGTCCGCGAGTGTAACGAGCAAAGTGTCCTGCGCGCCCTTTCGCGACCGCCTCGCGTCGGCGTATCTTTCTGTCCGCACATCCCACACGTAGTGAAGAGCACCCGGCCGCCCTCCGCTCGCCAACACAACTCGTTTTCTTGGTGAAAACAGCACAAACCACGATTCGCGTACCCGCCAGCCCATCACAGGACACCGGGGGTAATTTACTCAGCAGGCCAATTAGCCTAGGCAACAGCAGTCGCGACGCCACTGATTCCACCATATCTCGGCCACACCGCCGCGGGCGAGCGTGGCTATCGGAGGACGCACCGCGCGGACGGACGTGTGTGTGGATGCTTGGGTTTGGACGTACGATCGGTAAACTGAGCACCAATGCACGGCTGTGTTGGAGGTGATCGTTGGGGGGGGATGCCTCCAGAATCTGCTGGGCTGCGATGTTGGCAGCACACGAGAGTACTGAGCAGCACAAGGCGTGACGTACGAACGATGTTCTCATTATTGCATTGGTGTTGTGTGTGTGCTTACCACAGGGCCTGCGAGGCAGCAGAGGAAGGACAGGAGGACCGGTAAGAACCTGGCTTCAAGATATCCCAGCACGCTCGAGCGTCACCGCAACACAACGATACCGACCGTGTGATGGGATTAAAACCCTCGCGGTGCACACACGCGGGACGCATACTCCAGATAATCGCCAATGGCCATTTTCTATTCACTGCTGAATGAACGCCGCCCCTCATGGGCTTGCAGCGTAACGATCTAGCTCTTGGACATTGAGCTGATTGAGTTCCTCCAGTTGAAGAGGCGGGGTGATGCTGCCCCTTAGCCTGCATGCCTCACCGGCTAGGACCGCAACCGCTAACTTCAACATTATATCTATGGGAAATTGGATTTTGCTTTAAATAATTTCGAGTCGGTGAGCATTTCCCAGGAAGGCATCCCTTACGTCTAGCGGGGGATTCCTGTATGAACACAATAGAGGGTGGTGAATTGATGTGCCTCTCTGCGGTGGCTCCGTGCCGTTATACTATATAGGAAGCAGTGTGTGGCAATATGGCACCGGCAACACCGCCTGGCTCTGGCTGCCTCCTCCGCCTCTCTGTGCTTTCCTTACAATGACGTCTGGCCGTGTGGAATTGACGACTGAGCGTGGTTCCTCTCTGCTCTCGTTCCGCCAGGGGGAACCGGGGCCTGCGGGCGCCGCCGGCGAGCAAGGAGTACAGGTAACCGTGGCGACGCGATCGTTATCTCCCAGCCCAGCGTCAGTTTCCTCGTCGATAATGTTTTTAATTCGAAGCAATGATTTTCGGTGGGCGACACGCTGTGGACTTTTTAGTCAAGTCGGTCTCTCGGTTTTGTTTACTCGTTCTCTTATCCTAGTCTAATCGACAAAATTGGTTAAATAATAATAATCTACTTTTGTAACGCGCGCGTTTTCTCCGGGTGCGTTGCACCCGTTGACTCGGAGGCGCGGAGCCCTGCTCAGTCGGTTTGTTGTGAGTCGGTGAAGAGGTGACTTTTTAAGAGTTTTTTGAAGGCTGTGGGGGACTGTGTTTGACGCAATAGGTGTGGCAGCCTGTTGCAGGTTGTCGGTGCCGCGACCGAGAATCGTTTGGTTAAGCAGTCAAGGTTATTAAATGTTGATGTAAGAGGTGTGCAGTTTCCTCAATCGCTACTAGTAACAGTTCGCTGGACTCTGTTAATCTCACTGTCCACTTAGAGGCAATTAGCGTGTGCGGTCCTGCTGCGTATACTGCGGTCTCCGGTCAAGTTACTCGACGATCCCGTCACCATTTTCACTCTAACTCTTTAATATTCTCTCGTCACAGTCGGTCGTGTAGTCACCGTCAGGAATGATGATCTTTGCTCATCGTCATCTGTTGGTAAACCTGGCGCCGCTCCCACACGGCGGAGAGAGCCGCGTCGCTCGCCGCGCCCCGTTGACGCTCGTCTGCGGCGCTTCCCGCAGGGTCCGTCGGGGATGGACGGAGACCGCGGTGACCCCGGCGACCGGGGAAACTCGGGGAGATCGGGGAAACAGGTACCGGCTTCACACGCTGCTTGAATACGGCTCCAACGTGGTAGGCGAAACGGCTATCCCGAAACAGCAGCTCTGCAGAGCGATCCCGATGCGTCGAGCCGCGCAAACCTACGTCGCCCTGACGGTGTGCACGTGGGTGATCTTTGTGTTTGCGTCTAGGGAACACCGGGGATTCCTGGGCCGAGAGGATCCAAGGGAGACACGGTAAGAGACGGCGGAGTTACCCACAATCCCGCGGGGCCAGGTGCCTGCGTGTCCCGGCGACACGCTGCCTCCGCGTTGCGTCGCTGAGCGCGTTGCGCGACGGGCGCCGTGCTCAGCGTGCGGTGTGTTTGTCGTCATCGCGGCGTCGCACTGAAACGTGACGCTGGGTGTCTTTTCAGGGCCTACCAGGATCCCCGGGCCGTCCTGCATACGTGAGTGCAGCTGCAACGCAAAACCCACGTTCCTCGCCTCAGCTGACAACCGTAGCTGCTCTAATTTTAACCGATAACATCTTACTATACAGAGGATGCAGTCACCGCGCGGCTGCGTTTGCCGTCACCCGCATCTCTGCGGTTCCTCGCGCCTCTGGGTCGTTCTCTTTCTTCGAGAGCGAGTGGATATCCGCGCTTTACGAATGTTGTTATTAATGCCGATGTGCTCTTTCGCTGCAGTTGCCCGATCAGGAGAAAGGGACGTTGCGCAGGGGAGTCAAGGTAAGGCCTCTCACGCGGCACGCGCCACCGTCGCGGGCACCCGCGAGCGCTCGCCCGCGCGGCCCCGTTTGTACGTCGCTGTAACGTCGCCGTTCCCTTCTCGCCGCAGGGGGTCAAGGGGCGTGCCGGCACTAGCGGCAAACCCGGGACGACTGGGGAGGTCGGCGTCCCCGGTCTCGTTGGAGTCAGGGTGAGTCGTCGTGTGGCCTACAAAAATAACACGGGAACAGCGTAATGTGTGGGACGCAGTGTCTGCCGGGTTGGCGCCGACTGACCGGTTTCTTCGTGCTTCTGAGTCGTTCTCTCTTTGAACGAATTCCTTCGACATTGAGCAAATACTGTGCGCGTTGTAAATTGTCCATCCATACATTTTCTAAACCGCTTGTCCTGGTGAGGCGTCGCAGTGGCAGCAGTCCAAGGAGAGTGGACCAGACATCCGTTTCCTCAGCAACAGATTCCAGCTCTTCCTGGGGGATTCCAAGGCGTTCCCAGGCCAGCCGAAGGATAGAAATTGTAATTTTTTCAAAAGGCGACTTTTTCCTTCTACTGAAAGAAACCGAAGGACGGCGACAAAACACAACCGTCTATATGTACTGTGTAGACAGTCAAGGGTTTCTGGTCATGGCACACGAAAACAATGTTTATGTTTGATAAGCCTTTTAACACGGTAGGG
>JAZEWU010000050.1:3359836-3372330 GCA_036362915.1 Geotria australis | reverse complement strand
ACTGGCAATCTTAAGAGCGGCAAAAATCTGCCAGCGTCCCCTAAGATGGTCGTCACTTCCTTGATGATGATGCTGCAATGGTCAAGCACGATAACGGGAGTGGCAGCTGCATGCAACGTGTACGAGAGCACGTCCACCGAGGAGATGGAACGGTGAAATCAGTTCGTGCGCTGGTGCAGGATGGATTATTTCATCGCAGGATCGTGTGAGATGTTGGCGGCTTGCGGAGGCCTTCATCCAGCAGTGGACTGATCATGGTTGCTGATGATGATAATGAACAAACACAAATCATTTAGATGTCGCTGAGAGACATCCGCAACTGATGCTATTGGCCAATGAATGAGTGTTTTTTTTAGTTAAGGGAGGAAACCGGAGAACCCGGAGGAAATGCACGCGGAGAAGGGGGAGAACACACGCAGAAAGGCGCCCGTGGCGAGAATCGAACCGCCGCGAGGAGGACCTTCGTTCTGTGAAGCGGCGAGGACGTTACCACCGCGCCTCCCTGCCACTACCGCCCCTTAGCAGTGTGGCAACAGTAATTAACCAGGGCATTAGCAAGCAACAGGTTTGTGCGAGGTGTGTAATTTAACGGGTAACCACCCGGGAGCCATTGACTCGCAGCGCACAACTCCCCCAACTTTTCCAGTGTCAGCGGGGCCCCTGGGGCTGAGAGATTGCGACTCGTGCAGGTGTTTAGGCATTCTAGTGCGCGTGGAATCCCCCTCAGCCTTTAAACTGTGTTTATTTCCGAAAGCCATCAATGCGATTTAATTGGAGGGGAGGCAGATGGCTCCCGTGAAATGCATTTATTTTTTTCCTTTCGGAAATGCGCAAATAAAGAAAAAAACAGACGCGTGCTCGGAATTTCGTTCAGAGCCGCGCGGAGAACGTACGCAGATTAACGACGCCGTCCAAACTTTTAATTATTATTAATATTATTTATTACGTTCATATAATAGCGACTTTTAACCAGAGGTCCCAAGGCACTGCAGGAAACCGCAGAGAGGTGGCGGGGGTCGGGAAGGCAGCCACATGGTCATCCAGCGCCAATCCGCCAGACGCTGCGTCCCATATATTGTGATGTTATCGTCCAATTAATTCATGAGTGTATATTTAGTTTCGAGAGCAAACCGGAGAATCCAGAGGAACAGGAGGGAGAATGCACAAACTCTGCGCAGAAAGGCACCTGAGGTGGGAATTGAACTACATCAGGCATAGTAGCAAAACGCCGATTCTCGGTCGCGGCACCCACAACCTGGAACAGCCTGCCACACCTATTGCGTCAAACACAGTCCCCCACAGCCTTCAAAAAACTCTGAAAAAGTCACCTCTTCACCGACTCACAACAAACCGACTGAGCAGGGCTCCGCGCCTCCGAATCCACGCCTCCGAATCCACGGGTGCAACGCGCCCGGAGAAAACGCGCGCGTTACAAAAGTAGATTATAATTATAGTAGCCAGGCTGTTGAGAGAAATAAATGGAGTTTGGGGAGGGATGCATCACGACCGGAAGGGATGATGCACGATGGCCAAGAATAGCGACGGAGCGGCAACCAGAGGAGACAACGCGCCCGAGAGAATCGCCCGCCACGGAGACGGAGCGGTGACGTGGGCAGGAGCTGCTAGGTGGATCTCTAAATCGTGACGTTGACTGAGATGGTGACAGCTCAGAGAGTCCTTCATCCAGCAGTGTATAGGTCACGGCTGCGCGTGATGAATGTGGTTGCTTATCCTACTGGTGGCCCTGAATCAGTGGCGTGAATTACGAATTGCCGTGGCCGAGACCGTTCAACCATAGTACAACCTTTGTTAACGTCACTCGAAAATGACACCCACTGAACCTGGTGGGGTGGTGAAGGGCTGATGCAGGAGTGAGGTGGCCTGTGCCATCACAGGACCATGACAGATATATTTGTATTATTACAGCAGATAAATACCCAGTGAGCTTGCAAGCTCCTTACGGGATTCCTGGACGGCGACGGCACGAGGAGGGCCTTCATCCAGCAGTGGATTAGACCACGACTCACGATGACGACGGACGGCTGCAGATACACGAGTGTGACACACCTATTGCGTCAAACACAGTCCCCCACAGCCTTGAAAACCTCTTAAAAAGTCACCTCTTCACCGACTCACAACAAACCGACTGAGCAGGGCTCCGCGCCTCAGAATCAACGGCTGCAACGCGCCCGGAGAAAATGCGCGCGTTACAAAAGTAGATTCTTATTATTATTATTATTGTCATCCAGATTAACTTTTTTGCCGACGTCGGCCAACATCTACCAGGTGTCGGCGTAGGAGTGATTACAAAACGCTTGAACCGAACCGCTCGCCGTTTGCTGCTGTTGCCGTGACAATGATGAGCTGCGCCGGCTGTCTTCGCAGGGGGTGCCCGGAGTTCCTGGCCCGATGGGGGAGCAGGTAAGCGTGCAATCCGCAGGCCGGTCGGCGTGAGATACACAACGAGATGGGATGACCCCGGGGGCCATGCGGCCACCAGAGTTAAACCAACAGAGAGCTCCGCCGCGGCGGTGACGTCCGCGCAAACCTGCCGCTGACCCGAACGACGGGGGCGCCTGTTCCATCATCATCAGCATATAAAGATGACCCGTTGCGTTAAGCCGGGAATAGAAGTGGACCGGGTGACTCAGGGGGTGCGCTAATACTGAACCAACGTGTAAATCTAGGCAACACCTTTGATTCAACCAGCACGGTGGCGCAGTGGTTAGCGCTGCTGCCTCACAGCAAGAAGGTCCCGGGTTCGAAGCTCGGCTCGGGCGCCTTTCTGTGTGGAGTTTGTGTGTTCTCCCCGTGTCCGCGTGGGTTTCATCCGGGTTCTCCGGTTTCCTCCCACAAGTAAAGAAAAAACACTCGTTAATTATTTGGCCGATAACATCCTAATATATAGGAAGCAGTGTGTGGCAATATGGCGCCGACAGACCGCCTGGCTGCCTCCTATGCCTCTCTGTGCTTTCCTCGCGCCTCTGAGTCCTTCTCTCGTCGAATTAATATCTTCGACATTCAATGAATATGTGCGCGTTATAAATGTAAAATTATTATTATATCAAGCCGATGTTCTCAGCCCAGGGAATTCGTTGTCATACGGTTGATGTTCGTGTAAAGCTGGTCCGGCTCTGCCTAAGGTAGAGTGGGGGGCCGAGTGTAATTTTGAGGGGGGCAAAATTCCATGAAATACCAACCAACAACAGCGAAACATTTTGTTTTAGCACCGGGCAGGAATGCATTTCGAGCGGTTCGAGCCCCAGCGGCCTCCCTGGTTAATACTGCCGGTGCGTTAACCGAAAAACACACGGTGTCCGTCTCACGGTAACCGTTTCAAGATCGTGCGGGTAAAGCCACACAGCAACATTGCCACCTTCCCGTAGACCGCGGGTGGACAACACACTGATCTCGTTTGCGATGCGCCCCGTGCTCTTGTCTCACGCAGGGACTCAAGGGTGCCCTGGGATACAAGGGCGCGAAGGTGAGTGCGGTGCACGAGCCCTCGAGCTGCATCTAATCCCTCGGCGGAATAAAACCCGCGCGGCCGCTGTTGCGCGGAAGTTGCCTCCGAATCGGCAGCTTTCGGGTCACGGCGTCCCGCGGCGGCGATGCGGACCGCCGAGTCGTTTGCTGTCCGGCAAATTGTTCCCGGCGATTGCCTCACAATCCTATGCCTGCTAGCTAGAAGTCTCACCGGGGGTTAACTGCAGGGTCAGTAAGTTGATCGCCACTTTGTTGGAAGTTGTCAATGGTCATCCCGGGGATCAAGGTAGAAGCGTTAACGTCGCGATCCCTGTCAAGTAATACTCGGTATTACCTGCAAATTCTACCAAACACTCCGAAGCCGAGCTGAAAGACAACGATGTCCAGAAGCTCAACAGATGCCAGAAGCCCCTCAATCTGAAGCAAGAAAAGAGGCCAATGCCCGCCTTTAAGGCCAGCACTGACAATTATATCTCTAAATGTTGAAGGGCTGTCTGCAACTAAAGAATAACTTGTTGCAATGGGAAACTGTCATATAACCATCACACTTCGAAGAATCGAATCGAATTCGAATGGTCATCCCATGGATGGTATAGGTATGGTACGGAATGTGGAACTTGGGCCCTGCCTACCGCTCGCTCCCTTCTCATCTCTCTCCACCCCGCTCCATGTGCTCTCCTACCTCTCCCCTCTCAGCTCACTCGACCCACCTCCGTACATTCTCCTGCGTCTCCCCTCTCATCTCATTCTACTTGTCTCGACACACTCTCCTTCATCTCACCTCATCTCACTCGACTCCTCAGGAGTTTTGTTCAACTATGGTTGTGTCGAGTCCCAGGTTAAATACGGCCCCCCTTGCCGTTTCAAATTTCTCATTGCCACTTAGTGGAAATAAATATCTCAAGAGTTTTGGCTTGAACAGGATTTCTTCAGGAAACACTGCTAACATAGCATTACCCACTGTGACAGTAAAATATCTGTATCTTGGTGTGCGATGAGCGTTTGTCCTTTTTACTGTTCAAGCCTAACAATTTTGTTTTTCACCTCAGGGGCTTACGGGCGATTCTGGGAAACCAGGAAACCCTGGAATCAAAGTGGTAAGAAACGATTAACGGAGTTGGCCGAGCGGATGAGGGGCGATTCAACTGATTTATTTCCTATATTACCTTTAGCGGTAAGATCTTCCGTCTCATTTATTTATCAATGACGCTTTTAAGATATAAGTAGGACTATTACCGACGTTAAAAAGTATCAATGGCACGCAGAGCGGTAAATAAGCGTGACTACGTTAACTCTTGGCACGCCACTTCGGAAAGGTCGCCGACCCCTGCACTAAAGCGATACCACGTGAGATGGTACCACCGAACATGCAACATCTACTCTGGTCTCACGGACCGGTCCGGTTCGAAGGCTACGTGAAGTCCCGATTAGAACGTCTCGTGTTTAGGGAAGTGCCGGTATGGCAAGTCCAGCCGCGAACACCAGACCTTTCCTCGACCCCTGTTTGTTATTTACTTAATGGAACAATACTTGACAATGTTTTGTTATCGTAACGTTTTTTTCCTTCCCGAATGACATATTTTGCGTGTTGTTGTTTCGTCCGACCGTGCAGAATATGTTGAAAGTCCTCGACCAAAGCGGAATCCGGGTGAGACCTAGTCGCTGAGTTTCCTCTGTCTGCGTAAAACGTGCGGGCCTGCTTGGATCACTCGTGTTTGGAGTTGTTTGTGTGTGTATGGCGGTGGCGTAGCGGTTAGCGCACTACGTTATGACCTCGCACATCCGAGTTCAATCCTGGCCACGGCTAACATCGGTGGTCGCGCAGTGGTAACATCCGCGCTTCACAGAGGGTTCTGCCCGAGGCGGTCTGATTCCCACCTCGGGCGTCTTTCCGTGTCGAGTTTGTGTGTTCTTCTCCTGTTCTGCGTGGGTTTCCTCCGGGTTCTCCGGGTTTCCTCCCACAACTAATAAAAATCACATTCATTAATTGGCCAATACCATCACAATCCAGAGGACGCAGTGTCTGGAAAATGTTGGCGCCGGCAAACCGATTGGCTGCCTTCCCGCTGCCCGCTCTCTGCGGTTTCCTCGCGCCTTCTGTCCCTGCGACATCGAACGAATGTGTGCGGCGCGTTGTTAACTATTATTAACTTGCGCGTATTTTGGTGCCACTGTCCCGCTCGCCCCGGCAGGTCAATCTGCTGCGCCGTGTGATCGACCACAGGATCATCGGCATCGACGGGGGGCGGCCGCTGTCCGGGAAACAGGGCCCCAAGGGCCTCAGCGGTGACAGAGGACTTCCTGGCGAAGTCGGAACTCCGGGCAGACAGGTACGCTCGCTCCCCAGCCACACCGCCGTACAGGTAAAGGCGCAGCCCGGCAATCGCTTTGCTCACGTCGCCGCTGCTGGCGGGAGGACCTCCGCTCGAGCAAGTGCTAAAAGAGCCTCTCTTTCTCTAAAGGGTGATTGGCCTACTCTTCTACGCCCGGCCAGATTTCTTGGAAGATGTAGGAGTACGCGCACTTCATCCCACCACACACGACATCCCGATTATTAATCGGTGTGTTAGGTGTGATGCGTCCAACGGGAGTGGTGAAACGCCGCGAAGGAGAGCGGGACAGCGCTCGACACGGCTATCTCGAAAGAACAGCTTTGAATAGCAACCGTCATGAATCGAGGCGTGAATACCTACATCATTATTTCAACTCATTAATTAATTGACCGATAACATCCTAATATATAGGAAGCAGTGTGTGGCAATATGGCGCCGGCAAACCGCCTGGCTGCCTCCTCCGCCTCTGTGCTTTCCTAGCGCCTCTGAGTCATTCTCTTGTCGAATGAGTACCCTCGACAGTGAATGAATATGTGCGCGTTATAAATGTCCATCCATCCATTTTCTAAACCGCTTGTCCTGGTGAGGGTCGCGGTGGCAGCAGTCCAAGGAGAGTGGACCAGACATCCCTTTCCTCAGCAACAGATTCCCTGCTCTTCCTGGGGGGGGGGGATTCCCAGACGTTCCCAGGCCATGATGATGAACTCTCGTGCACTTGCTGCTTTTCCCCTAGGGGTCCCAGGGCCTTCCTGGTCCACGGGGCGACAAGGGGGCGATCGGATTGGTGGGGGAGCTGGGCCCCGCTGGGATGCCGGGTCCGCTGAGGGTGATCCGAGGCCCCCGGGGACCCAGGGGAAAGAACGGAGACGCCGGAGAGACGGGCAAGCCTGGCGTGGGCGGCCGGGACGGCGAGCAGGGCGAGAGGGGCAGCCCCGGAGGGAAGGTGAGGCCCGAGCCGAGCTCGCTCGTTGCAGATAATAACAATAATAATTTTGTATTTATAACGCGTGGCACATATTCATTCAATGTCAAAGGTATTCATTCGACGAGAGGGGATCAAGGTAGAAGCGTTCACGTCGCGATCCCTGTCAAGTAATACTCGGTATTACCTGCAAATTCTACCAAACACTTTGAAGCCGAGGAGCTGAAAGACAAAGATGTCTGGAAGCTCAACAGATGCCAGAAGCCCCTCAGTCTGGAGCAAGAAGAGAGGCCAATGGCTGCCACCTTTAAGGCCAGCACTGACTATTATATCTCTAAAAGTCAAAGGGCTGTCTGCAACTAAAGAAGAACTTGTTGCAATGGGAAACTGTCATAACCATCACGCTTTGAAGAATCGAATCGAATTCGACGAGAGAACGACTCGGAGGCGCGAGGAAAGCGCAGATAAGCGGAGGAGGCAACCAGGCGGTTTGCCGGCGCCATATTGCCACGCTCTGCTTCCTATATATTATGATGTTATTGGCCGACTAATTAATGAGTGTTTTTTTTAAGTTGTGGGAGGAAACCGGAGAACATGGAGGAAACCCACGCAGAACAGAGGGAGAACACACAAATTCCACACAGAAAGGGCGCCCAAGGCGGGAATCAAACCGCCTCGGGCAAGACCATTCTTTCTGTGAGGCGCGGATGTTTCCAGTACCGCCAACCTGTTCGCTGTCTGAGCCTCGCGGCTGCACCTGGTTAATACGGTCGCAGTATCGCTCGTAGTCCCGCGGGCATATCGATCGTAACGTGTTACGCGCCGGGCGCCTCGCGGCCGAAGCTAACGATGCCGTGCCGTGGTTGGAGAGATCCGATTGCGCGCTTTGTCTCGTGACGCGACAGCGCGGTAGGGATTGCGGTTGGATGACAGGAGGAACAACGCTAATCATTGTTTGGTGTTGTTTTTAAAATCTAGTTTGTGAAGCTTCTCGGTTTTTTTCTGTCGCGTTTACATGGATTTGTTTCATTAAGCTATGTGTGCCGTTAACATCGTTTGCATCGAATGTGTGTGTTTTTAGTAATTGACGAAAGTGTCGCGAGCGTAACAGTGCGTCGTTACATGTGCACTGTGCAGTCCGCTAAGGGACTGCTTTAACAAAAGTTAAGAAGCTCAAACTGCCGCAAAAAATCATCATGGTGAAAGGCGCTATATAAATTGATATTATTATTATTATAAGGTGAACATTTAACACAAGTTTCAAAGTTGTGACGTTATAGGAGATTAAAGAGCCAAGTAATATGAAAACAATGACTCACAGGCTCTAAGAGTGGAATTCTTCAACATTGCAATTAGTTGGCATTGAATGTAACACTTTTTGAGATGTTTTTGGGCAAGTGTATTTTGATCAAAATTAGACTCGACATAGCAGTTGTTTATCAAACATTCCAAGTAGGGCTTCTTTTTAAAATGAATGTGGCCACTCAACGGTAGGGTGGCTAGCACCTCACAGAAAGAAGGTCCTGCCCGAGACGGTTTGATTCCTGCCACGGGCACCTTTCGGTGTGGAGTTTGTGTGTCCTTCGCCTATTCTAAATGGCTTTCCTCCGGGTTCTCCGATTTTCTTCCATAATATAAAAAAAACACTAATTAATTGGCCGATAACGTCATAATATATAGGAATCAAATGTTGGCGCCGGCTAACCGCTTGACCGCTTTCCCCCTCCCCGCCTCTCTGTGGTCACCTCTCGCTTCTGAGTTATTCTATCTCCCTTGACATTGAATGAATATGCGCTCATTATAAATTCTAATGATATTCTATGCATACGGTAACCAACTGTTATTTTCCAATTATTTTCGCAGGGCGATCGAGGCGTCGGCGGAAGCAAAGGCTTTGCCGTGAGTACGGAGCGTGTCATCGGCGAACGTTCATTTTACGCCGTGCGCACGATATTCAGATTAGTTCATCACTCCCGAGGTGGGAGCCGGGAATTGAACCGTGCGTAATTACGCGTTGGGGAGCGGCGGGAGAGCACGATTGTGTTTCGGAAAAACGGGTGTGCGCCTGACTCGGCGTTGCTGCGGAATGCCCGCCCCACTCTACCCCGCCGAGCGCGTCGTGATTACGCCGCTGGGCCAGATTCGCGTAGTGACAGAGCGGTCGACGCACCGTGGCGCCGGGAGGGTTTCCCCGCAGGCTGCTGATTGTACAGCCCCCGGGCTCGTTTCCCCCCCCCCAAAAAGACCCCAGCGTTGACGCGCGAGCGGATTGAGGTTTGCGCGCGTGTGCGGGCTGCCGTACACGTTGGACGGAACTTTTGTTAGAATTGCTCGCGAGAGCCGGTCTTTTGCGATAGCCTTGTCGAGCGTTTCTGCTCATTGTCACGACCGTCTCGAAGGAACGCCTCTCAAGAGCAATTCTTGTACACCGAGCCATCAAAACAAACATCGTTACATTGCAATGTTATAATTATCGGTCGTGGTCGATCCGCTGCACCGTGAGCTTAAGACCATTCGGTGACCAATGAAGGAACTGATGCATCGGTTCACCTTTGCCGTGCATCGGACTTTGCGCCGGATCGTTTTGTCGCCATCCCGCGATCGTGGTCTCTCTCCTTCCTCTGCCCTCAGGGCAGGAACGGAATTCCCGGGCCCCTGGGGCCACCAGGACCACCGGGACCTCGCGGGACACCCGGAAAATCGGTGAGCTCATCCGAATTCATTGGCCAATAGCATCACCATATATAGAATACACCTTACGTCAAATGTGCGGCTGCCTTCGCCCCCACCTCTCTGCAGTTTTATCGTGCGTCTGAATCGTTCTCTCTTCGGATACCTGCGACATTGAACAAATTTGCTCGGAGGCGTGTTATACGTTGTATTCATCATTATACAAGACGCAGTATCTGGCAAATGTTGACGTCAACCAACCTTTGTGGGTGCCTTCTCCCTCCCCGCCTCTCAACGGTTTCCCCGCGCCTCCGAATTGTTCTCTCATCGCACGAATACCTTCGACATTGAACTAATACTTTGAGCGCTATATATTGTAATACCATCATTATTTAGGTTGAACTGCACCGAGTACGGAAGCACGATGCGGAAAAAATAAAACGCACGCATCCGAATGTGCAAGTGTGAATCGTGGTATCTGAGTGAACTGGGTCGCTTATTAGGTCTCGTTATAATTCACACCGTCCACAACTTGAGCTTTTAGAGAATCTATCGCGGCAGCTGGGGTTTCTACAAAGAAGCCACGTGCTACGCTGAAAACGCATGAATCTTAGAATCGATTCAACATCAACATCCCTGCCTGGAGGCCCGGAGGCCCGGAGAATGAGGACATCACAAACGCTCCCGTGTGTTTTGTTATCTGGCCGATGGCCATGCTGGCGACTCTCAAAATCGAAGGTTGCGAAGTTCAGATCCCTTTCGGGCTATCGACTAATCTGTTCATCGTTCATCGGGGGTAAAAATGAACGACACGCTGCTGGAAGCCGCAGCGGGTTTTCTGGAGAGACCGGCGTCTGCCGCTGTGAGAACGTGGAAATTGTCCCAGTGACGCAGGGCTGTTAGCGTGGATAAACTCCTCCCGAATTCCCGTTTGGGAACGGTAACAACTCAACGTCGTCTGGGGCTCATCGCCGTGCTGGCTGCTGACGCCGTAGCCGGGCGCCGGTGACGCACGCCCGCCGTTCCGGCGCTGTCGACGAGAGAGCTGGTGGACGATCACGCAAATGTCACTCATTTCCCAAATCCGGGCTCAGAGGGTTGCCATCTCCTAGCCTGCCAGGGTATGAAGGCAGTACGGCAAGTGGGTCGATTTCCAATCTGTAATCCAATCCGCGTGGGGACTGAGTGTTACTCAAACGCGAACGCCAGGGTAGACAGATAGATAGACGTTTATTATTACAGCAGAAAAATACCCAGTGAGCTTGCAAGCTCGTTACGGGACTCCTGCGACACAACAAACATGCGAATTGCTGAGTACTCCGGTTTCCTCCCGCATGTGTATATACTCCGGTTTCCTTCACCGACTCACAACAAACCGACTGAGCAGGACTCCGCGCCTCCGAATCAACGGGTGTAACGCGCCCGGAGAAAATGCGCGCGTTACAAAAGTAGATTATTATTATTATATACTCAAAAGCAGTGTTGGCTAAGCATTCAAAAATAGGATCAGGGACCTTGGGAAATTGTCTGTTGCGCTGGTTTGTGGTTTTTCTGTGCCTCTGAATGACGGCAAAAATTGTGCGAGCGGAGCAGTGACTCACAGCGAGCTGGCGATGTTTCGTCCACAGGGCACGGTTGACCCCGGAAGCACGAAGGGCGGAGAGGTCGGACCTCCGGGACGACCCGGCCTGCGGGTGAGACGCGCTCCCTCCCGTCGAACCGCTGACGCGCGGCTCGGCGGGCCCGTAGTGGCCGTGTCAGGGCCACCGAGACGTCGAATTCAGGGTCGTGATTCCACTCAAGAGTCGATTGTCGTCTGTCTTGTTTTATATTGATTTTTGCTTTTCTGCCCAATGCTTAGAGGGGCACGCTAGAGCTGCCTCGAGTCAAGGCCCTTCTGCCAGCGGTGGCGTGAGCCGGCGATTTCAGGGCTCCTCCTTTAGCTTAGTTTGCACAGTCGTATCTGATTGACCAGCCTAAACGCAACGTTATCTCGTGTGTATAAAACGAAATTAACCGGTTCTCTTGCGCGTGATTTTTTCAGATATACGTTGAATATTAGTTGGAATTTTTTTTTCTACCTATGAGTTATTGCATCGTTGCTTGCCCTACCAACAGCTGTGGATGCTTAGATTCAAATCTGGAGTTGCGTTTGGCCGCCATGCGATAAACATGTGTGCAGCAGGGCTTGCGAGAAAGCGAAGCCCCCATAGAGTGAAGTATAGATCAGTTTGAAGCCATCTCAGAAGTGGTCCTTTCTACGTGCCGTTCTTGAACACGGAGCGATGCGTGCTGCCAATTGGACAAATTGTAACGAAATTGTGTAAAAAAAATTAATTAAAACGCCATGTGACATCACGTTGCAGGGGCCGTTCCCTGACACGCCGTGATGCACTGGCGATCGTTAGGGTTCGGTGGCACGCCGCCAATCACGCAAGCGGAATAAAATAGGAGATTAACTAAATTATTGCCCCTTAGTGCGGCGGAAACAGACTTCCCTTGGGCTGGTCCGCACGTCCGTTTACAGACGCCGGCGCTTCGAATCCCGTGAGGTTTAGCCGAGATAACGACCGGCATTTCGCCCTGTGCCTAACGGGCATCGTTACAGCGCGGGCTCGTTAATTTAAATTCTCGTTTCGTGCGTGCGCGCGCGCGTGCGTGCGGCTAAGTGGGCGCGCGTGCTCGAAGAAAAAAAAAAACCACTCCGAGCCAGTCGCTGGCCCAATAAAGAAGTTTCCGTCGCTTCGCGGAGTCAAAACTAACGTGACCTTGCGACCTGTTTTAGCGGTAAGCAGATCCCGGCGTAACTGAGCGGCGACTTTGCAAAGTGAGTTCCCCGGGAAGTGTGAACTCGGCGGAAAGTCGACTGTCGTAATTGCACTTCTGTTTGTCTTTTCGGCAGGGAGATCACGGTCGCGCTGGGGACTACGGCCCCAGAGGAGACAAGGTAGGTTTGGAGTCACATTTCAGACCATGGCTGTTGGCTTTAATAAGGGAGAGCCGCCACTCCGGGCTTTAACAATCCCCCTCCGTGTAATAATAATAATAGCATTTTATATAGCGCCTTTCACCCGAGGGTCACA
>JAZEWU010000050.1:3335697-3351694 GCA_036362915.1 Geotria australis | reverse complement strand
TAAGATGTCACATCTGTACGTCAAGCAAAGGTCGAAGGTGGCTGAGTGGCTCAAGGGCCGTGTTAAAACAGCGGTCCGGTTCCACTGGGTCAGCGCGTGTGGATGTCGTTAACGGGGCTGCGGAGCGATGGTCTCGGCCCACTCGCGGCCGGCTGCACGAGCACGGTGTACAAACACGTGTTTGTTTATCGCTTAATATCTGACCTCGTCCGACCGTGAGAGCTGAATTTACAAATACACTGCGAAGTTGACTATAATTACTCCGAAGGGACTCCGATGGAGGAGATGGAGCATTGAAATCAATTACTCGCCGGTGCCAGGTGGCACATTACACCGCAGGATTGTGAGAGGCGGTGGCGGCTTGGGAGAGGCTTTCTGCCAGCAGTAGGTTGACCATGGCTGATGATGATGGTGATTGTCAACGATGATAATGACTGATTGCGAAAGGGGAATAAATATCGCGTTAGGGTAGGACGCATCGCTAGTGGTGGGCGAGACTAATCCTGGAGTGGCAGCCCAAGTAGGGAAACAGGCACCTTCGGAAACGTCTACAGTGGAGACGATCAGATCACGTGCGAGTACGATAAGCGTAGTGACTTGATAATCTCACCCCATTCGTCAGTTACTTCACCAACACAAATCACATTCATAATAAGGTACTTTTGGGTTGAGTCACGTAAATATAATATTGGTCGCAAAAGCGTTTGCGTCAAAAGCACATTCAATCGGTTCCGCGCTTAACTTGACAAAGTTACAACAAAATCTCAGTTTGACTGTCGTATGACAAAAAAATTACTCTGGGCAGTAGAGGGAGTGGAAAAGTGCTTCCCCTGATTGTGTGGAGCAGAGGTCACTGCAAGAAGGGATCTCAGAAGTAGCTCTGTGATATCCGCTTCTGTGGGTCGTTCTCTATGACAAAGGGGTTGCGCTACCCATCGAGAGATCTGAATGGGATGCCTCGTATCAGGACGTGACTTGGTTGCGCAAATTAGCTACAATTGGACAAAAGACACATTGAGAATTGCTGTCCAAGGCTGTTCTTTTGGGATATCTGTGTCGAGAGGGAGAGCGCTCAGTGACACGGCTATCCCGAAAAAACAGCTTTGGGATCCACTTCTTATACCTCAAGCCGTGAAAACCTACGTCAGTACAGAAGACACATTATAATTTTTTTAAACCTAAACAAATTCTAATAAAAGATAACGTTTAAAATAATCCCCGACCATCCGATCGTATAATTGTTAATCCCCGGCCATCCTCCGTGGCACTCCCTCTGGCGCCGTTCCGCCGCCGAAGCGACACGGCGGCACGTGTGCATGTCGGCGACGTAACGAGTCGAGCACTCCGACGCTAATTCCGTCTAAACTCATTCCGCGCCCGGGCCCCGCCGAGTATTTTTCAGGAGGACGTGAGCTTCCCAGGGAACACTTATGGCGAGCGCTCTTGGCTAAACGAGCGCAGGCAGAGGCCAGACCCAATTACGAAGAGGGCAGATTGACGGCTGCTTGGGCGCGTGTGCGTGTTAGCGTGACGTGTGCCGTATGTTTGCCGTATGTTCTTGTGTCAGGGGAAACCGGGACAGCCAGGAGTTCCAGGAAGAGATGGCAGCCCCGGACTGAGAGGGCAGGATGGGATACCAGGCCGAATGGTAATGCATGGCACACACACACACAAAGACAAATATCCCCCATATAAACCGAACAGACTGTAGGCGCAAGTGCTGTTAGCGAGCACTTATGAAGGTCGACATGGCACACGAGGAGGTGGGTGACCAGCACCACGCCCGGCCGTCTTTGTTTCCCTAGTGGCAAAGTTTGCACATCGCACTAGGTACTCATTTGAGCCCGGGACCGGTTAAAAAAATCGTCACTGCTCTTGGCTGTGAGCGGGATTCGAACTCAGTTCGCCAGGTTTGTAGCCCAGTGTGCTAACCACTCAGCTACCACTCCCCACACACGCACATACACACACTCGTACAAGCACACATTCACAGCACATACACCAAAACCCCATAGATCCCCCGTATAGCCTGTAACAAACTACTGTATTCGGGATGGTGCTGTTGGCAAGCTCCCATGCATTCCGGCCGGCACACTCTTACATCCCGATCCGTTTCATTTAATAATGAGATACCGCGGGCAACGATTAATGGCAGCTGGGTCTGTCCAAATCGGAGACCTGCAATATATAAGGTGCGGAATAAGTCACTCTACCGAGAATAATGAAATCGCTTTCAGAAATTGGTTACATGATGCATCTTTGAACCACTGAACAAACATAAAGCGCGGCGGCGGCACAGCTCTTTGTTATTATACAATGTCTCGAACTCTTGGCGTATCAAAGAATTATTCTCGGAAAAGCGACTTATGCCGCACCCTGTATATTTGCATTACCCGGCGCGCCACGTTGATTACAGCACTCGCTCCGGCCGCGGCTTCCAGTCACACGCCCACGCTCGATCGAGCGGGCGAGCCCAAAATATCGCAGTGACTTTAGGACGGCTTTGTGCGGAAAATTCGCCGCCGGCCCCACTGTTTAATCTCAGCTCAAGTGGGAAATCTACATCCGGTTGTTCAATTCGTGTAATATAGAGCACATAAGTATGTAAATAATTGCGTGGTATATAACGCGTGACACAATAGTTATTCAATGTCGAGAGTATTTGTTCGAAGCGTGAACGACTCAGAGGTGGAGGCAGACGTGAATGCAGCATTATGAGTTATAAACAACTTCACTTCAAATGACGACGTTATTGTGCACACACATTAGTAACTGGGCTCCACGGCTACATCAGTGACCCGGTTGAGGCCATCAGCTCGCTACACTTGAGAAAACCTGATCTTATCACGGGCAGCAAAAACATGGGCTTGAACCCCAACTTCTCAGCGCTGCGGACTCGAGGTTCTGACCCCTAAGCCAGGCATCCTCTCCGCGGGCAATGCATGTCAACCGAGTTGGAGTTGTATTTGTTGTTGTTTTCACTGTCGGCGCTTCCTCCTCCAGGGCATGCCAGGACCCACTGGATTGCAAGGACCCAAGGGAGAGACGGGCCCCATCGGACCACCCAGCGCGGTACGCACCCTCCCGTCGCTCCGTGTTTCCCGAAAGCTCTTGGTGGCCACCACCTAGCCACTGGTTTCCCAGTCAGCCAGTTTTTTTTTATTTAAGCTCGAAGCAACCGTTGAGCTGTGTAGTTCTTTTAACAGCTGTCCAGCGGGGGAGGGATAAGCAACTTACATCACAGGGCACCGGGGGGCAATTTAGTCAGCACAATGAACCTAGGCAGCATTTCTTTGGACTGTGGGAGGAAACTGGAGTGCCCGCCGAAAACCCACGCCGACACGGGGAAAACGTACAAACTCCACACAGAAAGGCACCTGAGCCGGGAGTTGAACCCGCGAACTTCTTGCTGTGAGGCGGCAGCGCTAGTCACCGCTACGCCACCGTGCAGCCCACGTCGTTAGTGCTCAGAATGCAGATAGCATCTGCAGAATCGGCCGTGTGCCCATATTCAGATGGTTAAGAGGAGTCGTACTGCACCGCGATTATATTAAATACGGACGGTTACTGGTGAATAATTCGGTGCTGAGCCGCCTGTCCGTGCCCTGCTGGGCGTTTAAATGTCCCGTTGTCGGCACAATCTGATATTTGAATAAATATCTATATATTTTTTCAGTCCCATAAAATGTTATTTAGAAATAAATTTGGAGGTTTAAACTTTTTGCAGCATCAATCATATACTAAAGTGCTGCCACCAATGTGCCAACCCCTGCCAACTGTATTTAGCTCTCTTCAGTGGAAGAGAAGCGATGAAGTTTGCCTTTGCGTTTCAGCCATTGGGTCCACGAACCTTATTTCCCACAGTGGCCAATTACATCGCAGAATGTTAAATATAACACTGCTAATTCCGTACGGTGGAACATAAGCAAAAGTACCCCAAAAAGTAGCGCATTGTTGCTAATTAGACCTCAAGGTGTCAATATTTCACGGGAACATTTACCAAATGAAACTACACCCGGTGAGTTCACACAAGATGTCGGATACAAACCTGGAACCGCTCCTGAAACTGCCCAACGTCCTTGTGCCGAAAAGGTTGCTAGGTTTGTCACTTTGACAACATTTTGAAATGTTGCCAATCATGGCCTTGCTTCCGTGTAGCTCTGTCCATGATATTTGCTTGGCATGTAAGCACTGGACACTCCTCCCAGTTCCATCCAAGTGTTCAAATCGCTTTTGTGCTTAATCCGCTGTCTTTCACGACATCCTTGTGGCACCGCTAATCCATCCAGCCATCCATTTTCTAAACCGCTTGTCCTGGTGAGGGTCGCGGTGGCAGCAGCAGTCCAAAATATAATCCACTCCAAAAAAACAGTTGCCGTGTCTCGCGCCAAAAATCACAGAGTTGCCGCCGCCGATTACCGCTGAGCTGTGGTCGCGTCGCATTAAACGATCCACATTGAAGAAAAAACAAACCCAAATTGATTGTTTCTAAGATAATTACTGGCGCGCATGCACGCGGCGCGGTTAACGTGCAGCGAACGCACATTGCGAGCGTCGTTCGATCGCGATGTCGTTTAAATTCCTTCTGTTTGGGCGAGCGCGCTGCGGATCGTCGCGTTATTGATCGCTCCTCAGCGGTCCCTCGTCGGGGTGCGGGCGGGTGGGCGAGCGAGCGGGCGACCGCCGCTCCATCAGGTTGACCTCGGGTTAAGCTGCGACCCTCACCGTCTCTTTGACGGGATCTGGCCGCGTCTGCGGCAAAGTCCGCGGTGGAATGGAAAACAAAACAAAAAACCCCGGTGCGTTTTGAGAGGCAGCGCGTGACCCCCGCGCCGCTCTCTCTCGTCCCGCCGCAGAAATGGTTTGTAATTAGTGCGGCAACGTTTGTTAGTCATTGTCCGCACGTGTGAGATAATGAGCACTTATAAATTGGATACAAGCAACGAGTTATTCACGTATGCATATACTAGCTGCCCCGCCAGCTGCGTTTTTGAAAAAAAAGTCATTTTAGTTAGTTATTTTTTTTTTACTGTTATGTAGATTTTTAAGTGCTGCTTTTGCACAGCGATTTCACGTGTGGCATTGTTAGCCGGAGCATGCACATGAACTATGGTACCTCGTGATGTATATACATCCATCCATTGCCGAAAATTGTTTAATCCTGTACAGAGCCGGAGCCTATCCCGGCATACACAGGGCGCAAGGCAAGGCTATACGCAGGATGGGACACCAGTCCATCACAGGGCACCAGGGGGAAATTTAATCCGCAGGCCAATTTACCTATGCAGCAGCATGTCTTTGGACCGTGGGAGGAAATCGGAGTGCCCGACGAAAACCCACGCGGACACCGGGAGAACATGCAAACTCCACACAGAAAGGCACCCGAGCCGGGATTCGAACCGTGGGCTTCTGGCTGTGAGGCAGCAGCCGTACTCACCGCGCCACCGTGCCGCCCGTGATGTATCACACATATACTCATAATATAGTGACCCATCTCCGTAGCGTTGTAATAATAATGATCGTAAGGTTAACGTTGACATTTGTTTTGCAGTCACAACCTGGAAGAAAAGGCCCCAGGGGTGATAAGGTAACTTGCAACTTCACAAATGTTGACTTGATATTTGATCCTTTTTTTTTTACATATATTTTTAAGGCATTGTGAGTTTACGATTATTAATAATAATAATATTACAATTTATAACGCGCACAAATTCCCCGCCCAGCCGAAACGAGACGCAGATAACCTTGGAAATCACTCAGCATTAAATCAGTGCAAGCCGGGTGTGCTGCTTGGCTCAGGCTGTGGGTCATAAACACAGACGTTGACAAAGCAAATGGGATTTTTAATAATCTGAAAAGGGTGCAAATAAGCGTGGACAGGGTGTGTACGTCAAATGTTAGTATTTGATGAAGTCTAGTACTGTTGAGGTTGTACAGTACTTTGGAGACCACAGTACATCGAGAACCCCACCCATAACGAGGGGAGCACACTCGAGGGTCACCAGAGCTTTATAGACCACTGTAAAGTCATCCAGCCAAGCGGGTTCGTGAATTTCTCAAGTCTACGTGAGCCACCAACCCTTGTGTCCAGATCAAATCAGAGATATGCCACCACACGCGGTTTAGTTGCGATGCAGCTCAGCCGTGCGGTGTGAGTGTGTAGTGTGTGTCGTGCAAGCTACGTGCAGTGCTGTAGCGAGTACCGTGGAAGGCTGTGTGTGGTGCTATAATGTGTGCCATGTGTGGTTCGTTGTTCAGGGAGAGCCAGCTGAGATTGAAGGAGGTGGCACGGGCATCAAGGGAGTGTCAGGTGACAAGGTGAGTCGTAGGACAGTTCCAGCTCATTGTCGATTGCAGTAGCATTTTTGCACAAGCAGGGTTGTGCCAGAATAATTAGGCCAAATAACCTTCGATATTAGGCTCCCTCCTTTGGATCAAGCAGTGGCGTGAGCGTGACATTTCAGGGGTAGAGCTTTACTTGTTTAGCACTCCTGCGATATTCTCACCGTTGTGTGCGTGCCTTTACGTTCATTTTGACTTTCTGTATTTTTGTCGGCAGGGAGAGAGAGGCAGCCGGGGTTCTCCGGGGAAAAAAGGCGAAGAGGTTTGTTCTGAGAAATCATCGGTTTTTGGATTTCGGGCGCGGTTTAATGTGCACTCTTGTCTCAAGTTTATAGGTGGAGCGAGACTCGACACACACACACGTATTTTAATCGTCGTCGTCGTCTTCTGTGCCACAGGGCGAGTTTGGAGAACCCGGACTCACCGGACCATCGGTAAGCGCCACATCGATAATCAAGGGTCATTGCCCAACACATGAGTCTTTTTCATATATTACATTATGTGAGGAATGTCTAATGATGATATTTGTGCGTGAAATTAACTCGTAGGCTTTCATGACCAACGTTATCCATAGTGAAGCTCTGTCTGTGAGTTTAGGTCATGTGAAAAAGTGTGTAAGTGTAGTGTACCCGTCGATATGTTGGAGCAAACATGCAGCACTTACCTTAAAAGATGGTACCGACGTTTCGCTGAGACTTCCACTCAGCTTCAGCGAAACGTCGGTACCATCTTTTAAGGTAAGTGCTGCATGTGCTCGCTCGTTTGCTCCAACATATCGACGGGTACACTACACTTAAATACTTTATCACATGACCTAAACTCACAAACAGAGCTTCACTATGGATATTTGTGCGTGTATGTGTGTAATTCTAACATCAACATTTGTTATTTGTTTGTGGGCACTAGTATATAATATTTCATGAACTGTATTTTCAAGTTTCCAAACTTTTGCTGAAAATATACACATCCAACTGGCGATCGTATGAATATTTTCGTCTCTTTCCAGGGCGCTAAAGGAAGCAGCGGAGAGAGGGGTCAGAGGGTACGTTACCCACACCCCCTTGCGTTTACTACTTAACATCTCCCAAGGCAGCGTACGGCACGTGTGCCATGAGTGGGACGCAAGATGATTTTGAGCGGCATGCGCAATGAGAATATAATTAACGACGAAGAAACTAAGTTGAAAAGAAACTCGATTAAAACTGCGTTACACTGCTCTGCCAATCTCTAAATTATGCTACCCAATGAAAGCTATTTGACGTAGAAAGCCGCTAAAATGTAAGTCAGACTGTTAATGACGTTTAAAAGTGTATCGATGGAACGCAGATTCGTAAATAAGCATGAATAAGTTAACTCTTGGTAGGCCACTTTTGAAAAGGTTGCCGACCCCTGGACCAACCCAAAATAAACTCATAATGAATCGTAATATTGGTCTTGAAAGACGACGTATGAAATGAACCCGACACGTTTGCGTGGATTTTCACAGGGCGACATGACCGTTGGGAAACCTGGACCGGACGGTCTCCCTGGCCCTGCCGGCTTTAAGGTGAGGCCCACAACGGGTCCTCGGTGATGACATAACAGCGGTTTGTCCAGGCCACATTTAACGAATAATTTAGGGCACATTTTCAGGAGTGATTGGCTGGATGGGTTGAGTAAGTGGGCGAGTAAGTTGGTTGGTGAGTGAGTGAAATGAGTCGACTCGTGAGCGAGTGAGCGGAGTCAGTGAATTCGGCGACAAAAAGGCAAGTGAGGAGTAAATGCGTGATAGAGCCAGTAAGTAAGCAAGTGAATAATGCAAACGTGTGCGTGAACCTGCGAATGAGTCAAGAGAATTGAGTGAGCATATGAATTAAGAAGTGAGTGAGTGAGTGAGTTCGCGAACTAGAGAGTAAAGACGCCAGTTTGTTGACGCGAGTTTGTTGTGTCGCAGGAGTCCCGTAAAGAGCTTGCAAGCCCACTGGATATTTTTGTTCTATAATAATACATATTTATCTATCTATCAGTGAATCAGTGAGCGAGTAGGGGGTCAAGGTAGAAGCGTTCACGTCGCGATCCCTGTCAGGTAATACTTGGTATTGCCTGCGAATTCTACCAAACACTTCGAGGCCGAGCTGAAAGACAACGATGATGTCCAGAGGCTGACTGACATCGTGCTTCGAAGAATCGCAAAGAAGAAGAAGTGAGCGAGTAGATGAATAAGAGAAATCATTCAGCAAGTGAGCTAGTGAGTGAATCAGTAAGTGAGCTTGCGATTGATCGAGCGAGTGAGTGAGTGAAGAACTGGGCGAGCGAGTGACTCGGTAGACCGGTGTCCAGGTGAGCGATGCGTCCGTGACTAAGTGTGCCGCATCGCCGCCACCCCAACAGGGCAGCACCGGTCTCCCCGGCCCCACCGGCGAGGAGGGGCGGCCGGGCAAGCCGGGGCCGGTGGGACTCGCAGGCTCGCGAGGCTTCGCCGGGAACCCAGGCCCTCGCGGCGCGCCGGGCGAGCGGGTGAGGCCGCGACGATGACCACGATGATATAACGGAGTTGACGCGATGGTTTATCTGGGCAGTCGTAGGTGCTTTGTTTGGCCTGATGCTTCTCGTAATGATTAGACGTTTTTTTGTTTTGTCGGGGGGGGTGTCTGAGATTTTATGACTCTTAACTTTCGTCACGTGTTGTCACTTTTTACTTAAAATTATAATTGACAGCCACACCGATAACATCGCTATAGACTTCAATGTTATGGCTATTGGACCTTTTTGCCGTTGTACAAATAATGTAGAAAATACGAGGTTTTACCCTTTCCGTCAATGAGCAAAAAGTTTTAAGATCTTTAACACTATTTTCTACAAGACTTCAATTTATGATTCTTTCAATAATTCGAATGCTATCTAGTGCAATTTTGCCCTACTTTGTTTATATGTTTACCTGTTTAATGTATTTCTTATTTACGTTGCTTTTAGCTACTAACTCGCTCGCCCCTGCCCGCTGGACAACTGTTAAAAACAGCTGCACAGCTCAACGGCTCCTTCCAGCTTTATAACTGACTGACCGACGTCTGTATGTGTGACGTTGCTCAGGGCGAGCCGGGACCGCAGGGTAAGAATGGATCCCCAGGGCAGCCCGGAGTGCGCGGGCAATCGGGTCGTCCGGTGAGCTCCTCTTTTGCCCCACCTTGCCCCCCCTTGTGCGGTTTCAACCTTGCCACCGAAACTCCCCTTACCCACAAAAACACACAAGCACACGATGGTAGTCTCAGGTTTGATTTTTCTCATATCGTGCATTCCATTCAAGTATCGTCTATCTATCCACTGTCTGACGTTGCACTTCTTGGGGTCTCGTTTGGCTGATAATAATAATATCATTTATATAGCGCCTTTCACCCGAGGGTCACAAAGCGCTGCACAAGGGCCGCGAAGAGGACGTTCATCGAGCTTCCGCGCCGCCGCTCGCCGTTATTGTTGTGTTTGCGCAATTAAATGTAATGAAAGTTCAACAAATTATAAATCAGACGCAAGCGCAACGAGGCGACACAACTCATCCGAGCGGCGCACTCGTCCTGATTGAGCCTCGTCATGCAGAATATAACAACAACAACATTACCGAGTGGATATAAATAGCCCCTCCTTCTGGATTGTAAGCTTATGTGGTGGAGGTGGTTGCGTGTTCCAATGAACCCCATAGGTACGTTACCTGGACCATAGCAGTCCTGCTAGGGTCTCCCTTGGTAATCAGGTCTGGAGTGTAGCACTCCTGCTAGGGTCTCCCTTGGTGAACAGGTCTTGGGGAGGTTCCAGACAAATAGCGACCCAAAGACCCTCCGACTAAAGGAGGTTGGTGCCAGGAAGGGCACCCGGCCATACAATTCTTCTCCAACGCCCCTACCACTGGGGGTGCAACTGGCTACCCTGGGTCACCGTGGATAGAGGCCGTTTAACCCTGCGACAACAACACAACATAGAGGCTATTTTTAATACATTTATCTCTCCCCGCAATTTTTTTTTTAAATATCACCATCGTATTGGCCGCACGGCATTCTCGGAGTGCGTCGTTGCAGCAGCATTGGTTTAACTTGGTTTTGACATTCAGTGTCTCGTCAGCTTTACTTAAGTCGGCCTTGTTTAAAGCAATTCCGGTGATTTTGTCATAGGCAATCATCGTAATCTACTTAGTTAATAATTCTAATCCAATAATAATAAAAATCTGTACAATTCCTACCCAATTCCTACCCTTCACCAATGTTTTCACATTCTTATTATAGCATTGGTTTTTACATTAAATTATTCCGTGCTGCACGCTCTGTATTACCGGTCCTTTGCGCTGTGATTAAAACGTTTTACGGTGAAGTTTATTCTGTCGGCTTCTTCTCGTTTTCTGAAAGGGGTCACGTGGAGGCCCTGGGGAGCGGGGCGACAAGGCAAGTCCGCGGCACGACACTCAACACGGTCCAATCAGCTGTGCACGGCCGGCCTCTCCAGTCAAATTAGCGGCTTCGTTAGAGGCTCGTCGGCTGATGGGATTGTGTGTGCATGCGCGCGTAAAGTGTGCGTTTGCATGCGCGCGAGCGCGAGTGCCTGTGTCTTTGCCCGTGTGTGACTGGTGCATTTGCCGACAGACTGGCTCGGTCGGTCAAGCCGTGGCACCTGCGTCTGTCGCGTGACCTCCTGTCGGCGAGCTTTCCACAACAGCACGTGGCCTCAAAAGTGCACCTAGCCTGGCACAAGCGCTGTGGTGACGTCACCGCCAGTTAGTGGCGAATGGCGGCTGTTGTTATTGTTTGTGTGGGCGTTTGCACGTGCATGCGTGTACGTGTGTGTGTGTGCCTCCCTTAGGTCGACTCAGCCTTAATTGAGTCCCTAGTGCGGTCTCTAAACATTGCCACTAGGAAGACAAAGGCGGCCGGGCGTGGTGCTGGCCACCCACCCTCTCGTACGCCATGCCGGCCTCCATAGGTGCTGCTCGCGAACAGCACTTGCCCCTACAGTCTGTTAAGACTACACGGGGGATCTTTGTCTTGTTGCTCAGTGTGTGTGCGTCATTATCGCAGGGCGAGAGCGGAGCAGGGCCTTCCGGATCTCCGGGTGACACGGGTCTAAGCGGAGCTCGGGTAATTAATCATTTAAATCCGATTCATTATTTTTGCTAATTCTTAGCCCAACGACACTCGTAATTGCAATTAGTACACGCTTTTCCTAAAGTTTACTTCATTCTGCCTACACTAATGATGGATTTTTTTGACTAATATAAAAACTCGTTCGGCAGCAACTGATTTTTTTATTCCGCTCATTTTATTCTCCCAGGGTGCCCCGGGGAAGCTTGGACTGGCTGGGACTGCAGGAGAGCCGGTGAGTTCCAGTTGAGGAAGTCAGCCGGTTGATTCTTGATTTTATCCGTAATGTTTATCTTGTTGGACTGGCTTCCCATCCTCGGTATAGCCCTGCCTTGCGCCCTGTGTCTGCCGGGATACGCTCCGGCTCACCGCGACCCAGTACAGGATTAAGCGCTTTCTGACAATGGATGGATGAATGTTTATCTTGTTGTTGTTCTCCGCTCGTTTGATTGATTGGCGTTCTGCTCTCGTGTCGCGTTTAGGGCCTGCAAGGAAGCAAGGGCTACCGGGGAGAGAAGGTGGGTTTATCATCATCGTCATGGGCGGCAAGGTGGCGACGAAAATTCGGTAGCGACGGCCCGCACTTCGCCGCTGCGTCGGTTTTCGCGGTCGTGCCGCCGTCTCAACTCTCCGCGTTTAACCGCCGTACCGCTTCCGCGGCTCTCTCTTTGGCATCCTCAAACATTTGCGTGTGTCCTCCTCGCAGGGCAACTCTGGCAGTCCCGGACCTAAGGGCGATAACGTGAGTCCCTCCAGCGCCTCCTCGTTACCGTCGTTGAATCTGACCCCTCGCGACACCTGCTCACCCCCCCTCCCCCCAAGTGGTCATAACTGACGGCTTGTGAGTTGTGCCCAGCGTGGAGTCATCAACCGCTCCCTCCCTCCCCCAACTTGCCGTGTGGACAGGGAGACACAGTGGGGGTGGGGCCGCCCGGTAGGAGAGGACCCAAAGGTGACAGGGTGAGTGTCAACCTGCCCGCACCTCACTCACCTCTTTCTTTGTGCCCGCCGTGCGCGGAAATGTTCGCTCGCCGTTCGTTCGCCCGGCTCATTCGCTTGGCTCATTCAGTCAATCGTGCACGGCAGGGTGGTGCAGTGAGCTGTAGGGTGGCGCAGTGATAACTTCTGTTCCTCACAGGAAGAAAGTCTTACCCAAGGCAGTGTTATTCCCGCCTTGGGGGCCTTTCTGTGTGCAGTGTTCTCCCCGTGTTCTGTGTGCGCCTCCTCTGGGTTCTACGGATTCCTCCCCCAACTTAAAAAATCCCACTCATTAATTAAAATCAGCCGATAACATCATAATATAAAGGACGCATTGTCTGGCGAGTTGGCACCGGTTGGCTTCGTGGCTGACTTCCCCCCATCTCTGCGGTTTTCCTCGCGCCTCCGTATCCGTGTCTTGTCATTGACAAGGTGGCGCGTTATAAATTGTATAATTTTTTATTTCTAACTCGTTCATCTGTGCTCCTTCTCATCGTCGCAGGGCGACACCGGCCCTGAAGGTCTGGACGGGAAGAAGGGAGAGAAGGGCGAGCCCGGAGTGGTGGGACCGCAGGTGGGTCACCGCCACCATCGCCATCAGCCACAATCTATCCACTGCTGGATGAAGGCTTCCGCAGGCCGTCGCCGCCTTTCACAGCCTTGCGACGTGACAATCAATCGCGCTCCGACGCACACCGCACTGTGTGTGAGTAGGTCCCGACAAATGATGTCACGGAAGTGCCCCTTAAGTCGCGTCATTAGGCCTTTCTCCACCCTAGGCTCGCGCGTTAAAAATACCCTGCAAAAGAGTGTTTTATCGTGTAACATTCAAAATAATATTTTGGATAGTCAGAGCTGGAAATGAATACAATTAAGTGAAACTCGAACGTAGACACATGCAGTCATCGATGGCCAAGATCATCAACAGACCCCTATTGCACTCGGGAACCCGGCTTAATCACAGGCGGCTGACACTCAACATGGAACCCAGAGTCTCAGCAGCGCTGGCGCGGTGCTCTAACATCACATGTGGCCCTCCTGTGCCCCTCCGAGCCCCCCTCTGCCACCCAAGAGGCCCCTCACTTTTCCATGCATCCTCCCGACACAGCCACGTTACCCGACTCAATTGCCCTCTCTCCGATCGGCTCATTTTAGTCTTTCCCGTGCACATTGAGCGAATGCGTTTCGCTGGATGTGCACGCGAGCAGTTCCCGACTGGCTGCAGGCACCAAATTTGAGTGCTTGAAAGTTACGTTCACAGTCAAACCGATCGAATCGATAACCCCCTCGAGAGACGTTGCTCTGTTATGCGCCTCCATTTTTTTCTCAAAGCTCCACAGTGTCCAGACGCGATATGTTTTTTCTATTTTGCGGAACCCAGCGCGTTGTAAATCAGCCAGCGCCCTCATAAACAAACGCCCCGAGTTGAGCGCCAGTGGGAGGCAGATGGACTTGTGCCGAGTTAGAAACTCGGCTCGTTAATATTTAAGTGACCAACTCTGCGCCGGTCCTGCGGTAGACCCTAGTCGGCAATGTTCTCTAAAACACACGGCGCCTCTATGATTGGTGTGATAAGAACTCTGCAAATATTAAATATACCGTGAGTCTCTATGTGACTTTGCGGGTCTCTGTACGTGTCTGTGGGTCTCTGTGTTGTCTCAAGTAGGAAATGCACCGTAAAGCTTGCAAGGCATCAGCAATAGCGCCTTCTCGACTGCCTGTATGCTGTAACAATGTCACAAATACCAGATTCACTCACTTGAGTGGCCGTGATAAAAGCTCAAGATTTGAGTTTCTAAACACATTTAAAGACTATCGGGCGTACCTCCTCCCCTTTTTCTGGAGTAGCTTCTTCCAGAAATGTCAAACCAGTCTGTACACAGTTACTGTGCAGACGTGTATTGAAATGTGTATCCAGTTACAGTGTACATTTTTGTTTCTTACTTTTTACTCTTGAATGATTGATCTTATTCGAATTCGATTCGATTCTTCGAAACGTGATGGTGATATGACAGTTTCCCATTGCAACAAGTTCTTCTTTAGTTGCAGACAGCCATTCAACATTTAGAGATGTAATAGTCAGTGCTGGCCTTAAAGGCGGGCATTGGCCTCTTCTTGCTCCAGACTGAGGGGCTTCTGGCATCTGTTGAGCTTCTGGACATCGTTATTTTTTCAGCTCGGCTGCGAAGTCTTTGATAGAATTTGCAGGTAATACCAAGTATTACTTGACAGGCATCGCGACGTGAACGCTTCTACCTTGATCCCCATTGATCTTATGACCCCACTCTGTTTACCAATTTCCTGTTTTCACGCACAACTTTTCAAAGTCGCGTTTTTTTCAAATGTTTGCATATATATACCGGGCGCTCCAAATGTGAAACAGCCACTAACGTGCCTCGTGATGGTTGACACGGCTGCCCACAGGGAAGCAAGGGACAGGCGGGAGACCGGGGAGCACGAGGAATCCCTGGCTCAGCAGGGCTCGGCGGTCCCAAGGTACACAACGGCCAACGTACCCGCCGTCCGTCACATTTATGATCGTAATGTTTTATCACGATGTGTTTCTTCTCGGCCCGTGATGTGAAATTGGCCCATAGAGTTCGGGCACCTGTCCGACATGATGTTAGTACTGATCCGTCTGATTTTGGTATCAAGACTGACTGGTCACATCTTGGTTCTGATTTTCGACAGGGTGAACGTGGAGAGCTGGGGATGCCGGGAACTGCTGTGAGTCGTTCACGGTGTTACCCGCCCCACACATGCACCACACATACCGCATACTCCACAAATACCACAAACACCGCAGGCACCACAGGCACCAATCAAGTTGGAGTACACATTGAACGTATACCCTGTACTTACACAATCACGTTATCCTTCCGTGTTCGTGAAAATCCGTGAGAATGAACCTTGCATGGCGACTATAGCGAGATGAGCGCAGCTAGTTCCGTGGCACTTCTGTGATGTCCGCTTCCGTGGGCCACTCTCCAACACGATGGGGCTGCGCTGCCCGGCGAGCGGTCGGGATGAATTCTCCGTCTCACGACGCGACGCCGACCGCACGACGGGGATTATCTTTGATGAGATTTAACACCGTCTGCCCTCCACACCGCGTGTCTCCTCCCCACCGCCGTGTTCCCACAGGGAACGCCTGGTATGCGGGGACGAACCGGCTACAAGGGCGTCAAGGGCGAGCGCGGGATCTTCGCCGAAAAGGGCGACAATGTGAGCGGATAAAACGCGGACGCGTGCGAGGAACGCGTCGAGACGTTTAGCACGCCGGCGTGTTTTCGGGTCGCACCGTGGAGCGAAACGTCGGGGACGTCGTGCCGGACCACTCGGCACGTGGCGTCCTCGCGGGAAAATGTTTGTTTACTAAATGTCAGCAGCGCGTGACGTGACGGCGACGAAACACGCGGACACCGCGACGTGCGGCGAGTGCCTTACGCCGGTCTCCTTGCTCGTACGTTTGTAGCTGGGGTTGGGTGCTCGAATAATTATAATAATTTGACATTTATAACGCGCACATATTCATTCAATGTCGAAGGTATTCATTCGACGAGAGAACGACTCAGAGG
>JAZEWU010000050.1:3323954-3334848 GCA_036362915.1 Geotria australis | reverse complement strand
TCGAATCGAATTCGAAGCCTAACTTCCCGGAGTCCCGGATGCTCCGCTGAAACGATCGTGGCGCCGCGCGTGCCCTTGTTCCGTTTGTCCGGCGGCAGGGAGAGACGGGAGCCGCGGGGGTGGACGGCAGGAAGGGCTTTCGCGGAGACATAGGGCTGCAGGTGAGAGTCGCGAGTCTTCCTTTAATTTCAACGTAAGCCCTTCCGCGCGGGACCCGAGGGCTTCCTCTAACCGCAGGCTCTGAAAACGCGGCGGCGTAACGGTCAGCAGCACCAACGCGCTGGACTTGAATGTCCAAAGGTCAGCGGTTCGGTCCAATTGAACGATAATGTCGATAACATTTGTAACTCTAGCAGGTCCTGCGGCTGGCCTAGGTCGGCGATGGATTCAGAGGCGCGGCAGTTGAAATTATGGCGGCGAGTTTCTTACATCGCTTGTGTTGTGTCGCTGTGTGTTGTGTTGGCAGAGGTGCACGGGCAAAATTCACGAGCACTCGCCTCATCCGTCATTCGAAATTAAAGTTATAATTCACACAAGGTGATTTCTGGACGGCATTTGTCACAATAGGGATTACAGCCGTGTCACATGACACCACCACACCATGTCAGTTTTATAATAATAATAGCATTTTATATAGCGCCTTTCACCCGAGGGTCACAAAGCGCTGCACAAGGGCCGCGAAGAGAACGGCATGTCAACAACGAAAGAAAAAAAACAACTGATAAAAAACAAAGCAATAAAAATTAAATGATTTAAGCTGGAAAAAACCGTTGAGCTGTGTAGATATTTTTTAACAATTGTCCAGCGGGGAAGGGTCAGCAAGCACTAACATCTCAGGGCACCTAGAATAATTAACCTAGGCAGCATGTGTTTGGACTGTGGGATGAAATCGGCGAAAAATCCACTCGGACATGCAGATAACGTGCAAAATTCACGCAAAAAGGTGCCCGATCCGGGACTCAAACCCAGGCCCTGCTTGCTGTGAGACAGCAATGCTATTCACCACGCCACCATGCCACCCCTACAGATATAGTTCAAACCGGTTTAGTCATGAGCACTGCGGTAAAATAACAGAAAAGTATGTTTTAATAAGTTTCTAGCATGTCACTAAAGACCACTGCAAGAACTGACGTGTTTTTCATTTCAGTTTTCATTATTAATGACGCCCACAAAGTCGGCACTTTAATTCCTGAACTTTAAGTGGACCCTCTCGTGACAGAAATCGGTGGCAAGAAAAGGGTAACGGATTAATGACCGTACGGACACTGGCCATGGAATATCTCAACCCAAACTAAATCGAGTCACTGAAATAACTCTTTGAACAAAAAAAAAGCCGTAATTAAATTATTTCAAAGGAAGTATATTTCCTTGCAGAGTGTCTCACCATTTTCCCAACCTTAATTAAGTAAATGAAAGAGCTTTTGCGGCCGTTAAGCAAAGGGTAACTGACACTACAGCGTCCCTTCTGCCATTTCCACACGCTGCGGTGCTTTTCCCACTCCCTCTCTTTCGCGATCGGGGCTGGGCACGAGTCACTTTGTCCAATTACCAGCGTCGTCGCAGGACACCGTGACAAAAGCGCGATAATTACGGCAAACGGACAGCGGGCATAATTTCCCCGGCGTCTCCGATGCAAGACTGTTTTTTTTCTCCTTAACCCGCGTCGATGTGCGGCGGCCATCCTGAGACGCGACGCATAGGAGAGCAACTGTTTATTTTTATGCCGCCTTTGCGTGTGCAAACATTAAACGAAGCCAACGTTTTTTTTCTTTCCCCAAAGCGGTTTGGCTGCGGGGTCATTTCGAGACTCTGAGCACCGAAATAACCAGCGCGGACTCCAAATCGGAATTGATTTTTTTCTTTGCGTGTTGTTCCGTCCGCTTTAAATTCAAGACGGAACGGGAGGTTTCTTTTCCAAACCGGAAGAGCGGCGGGCGTTTGAAGAGCGCGACAGCCATCGCGAGGGTTAAGCTGTCCGGGCACAGGGTCCGCAACGTCTTTGGAAATTAATTCCCTTCATTAGATCTCTCGCCTCTCCTTTGTCACGCGTTTAGGTCTTGCCCCCTCACGCTAGTCGCCGTGCAATTATCTTGGCAAAGGACCCTCATTTGCGTCCGATCACCGTCGCATTCAACCTCCGATTCAGCTCCGCTAAGCGGTGTCATCGCCGTGGCGACAAGGCGCCATGCGGATAGTTTGTCGGGTCGTTAGATCTGTATTTTCAAAAGAATTATGCCGGATGTTAGACCTGCCTGTCGGATAACGAGCTTTACTCTCGAAGCAGGCAGAACCGCTATGAAATGACGCCTACGTTATAGGCACAAGCGAGGTGAGTTTATTATTATTATTTGTCTTCATAGAGACGGCGGTGGCAAAATCCGCACGCAGAGTTGCGTAGGGTCGTTTTTAGTGCGCGCGAGATTTCACTTTCCTCGCATGCTCATTACGTAAACACGATCGTAAGCCGCAGCCAATACGGTATATTTAGACCGTGTCATTATACGGAAGAACACTACTTGACTGTGGGGGGAATAATACGCACGCCGAACATTGTGTTGTGGGGAGCGGTGGCGCAGCGGTTACAATACAAACCCGGCGACCCTAATTTTGCTTCCCGCTCACAACCAACACTAGTTGCGAATACTTGAACCTGTCTTGGGCCTCAGCTAGATCGACTCAGCCTTAAATGAGCACCTGGTGCGGTGTGTAAACATCAGGGCCTGGTAGTCTAATGCTCAACTGTCTTTTTTTGCGTAGACATTAAATGTAACGTTTTTTTTGCAAAATTCTCTAAAACATTCTTTCTGTCATGATGTGATGGCAAATATAGACACATGTCCGACGGGCAAACAATTCAATATCGATATGTAAACATTCTCAGTTTTTCAGCGAGCACACGCTCACTGACACGTCGGGGCACTTACGGGAGCGTCGGAACCTACACGCAGCGTTCCCCGCTTTTGCGGCGGCAGCTGCCCCTTCTGCGGAACCCGGCGTGATCCCCGCCAGAGTGGTTACGACAACAACCCACGAGCGTGGGTCGTCGGTCGGTCTGAAGAGTCTGAGTTTATAGGATTCGTTACACGGATGGTCTCGTTTGGTTTTGCGGCTGTTTCACGCGGGAGAACCGTGGTGCTGCGGTAAGCGCAACCACGACTAAATGAAGATGTAGGTGATAACGGGAACAGCTGCGTCCCTCGTACAGGGTGGTCCAGATGTCTTGTGACACCCGTTTAATTGACCACCACATTTTTTTTTTCCTTTGCTCATTCAATTTGTGTTTTAATCAACCCTCACTTAGGTACCGATGTAGGTTTGTCACGGCTCGATGTATGAGAATTGCTCTCCGTAGCTGGTCTTTCAGGATAGCCGTGTCAAGTGTTCCTTCCCGAATTCAGAAACGGCTGATCATGCCTCCAGCGTGGGAGGTGAAACGTCGCGAAGGAGAGAGGAGGAGGAACGCTCGACATGGCTATCCCAAAAGAACTGCTATGAAAAGCAACGTTCAACCCTTGTTTATTTCGTATGGCTTACATTCTATACCCATTGGTATCCACAAATATTAAAAGTTTTAGGGAATTATTTGGGGGTCACAAGATATCTGAACCACCCTCTAGACTAGAAGGCGGCTGCGTGTAAAGACCTCACGTTAAGATCATCACCCTCCATATTTTTTCCGTTGACGGGGCCCTTGTTAAAACGTACTTCATGGCAGCAGTTTGATTACAAAAATAGCCCACCTGCACCGGCGCACGTCATGACGAAAACGTATTACACCCGGGGAAAGCGGTGGAGGAGAGAGCCTGGGGTGCGAGGGCGGAGAGTATAGTTCCGACTAACGGGGTGGGGGTCACGGAGCCGCGATTAACATATCGAGTAACTAGGCTCGGTCGGTGAAACGACGGGACCGGTGCCGGGGATTAACCCCGCTCCGCAAAGGAGACACGTCCGCTGGCGCAGCGGCTCACGGGGACGAAACGAGCGCTCTCGAGACGGGAGCCCGCTCTTCCGTCGCGGAGTAAACCGCCGCCGACGCGGAACGGCGGAGGGGCGCAGCGCCCGGCGGAAACGGCGGGGGGCTGGTTTCGCTCGGCGAATGTAATTAGTAGGATTATCGCGTGTGTGGGAGGACCCGTGGACGAAAAGGTTATGTCGAGATTAAACGAAGGCTCGCGCGATGAGAATTCCAGCCGGGGTTGTTTGGGCGCGAGTATTGCGGGCTTCGCAGGGTTTCGTACCGGTCGCCAGATGCTCTTTAATGGTTTTTCCGTTTTAAATGTAACCGCGAGTCTCGCGGTGCCGATGCCGAACGCGTTTTTCCGGCGCGAGGAGCGTCGTCAGCCACCGCCGCGCTCGTTAAAAACGATCCGGACGTTTCGTCTGTGTGCAGAGTCTCTCCCTCGAATCCATTTATAGCTCTTAAATATTTACCGGATTTTGTTTTGTTTATTACACGGCAGCCACTCCCAGCGGCGCCGCGTGCAAATGAAGTCGCACGGTGCGACTTACACCGCAAGCTTCTTCCTTCCCTCGCGCGTGGCTTCGCGTCGCAACTCGTAATATCTCTGCGCTTTCCTCGCGCCTCTGAGTCCTTCTCTCGTCGAATGAATATCTTCGACATTTAATTAATATGTGCCACGCGTTATAAATGTGAAATTATTAAATTTTTATTAAGGCCCTGATTCAGTTCCGAGAGCCAAAGCACAGCCTGCCCGCGGGAAGCCGAATGGATGATGTCTTCCCGGTATGACGCACAATTGGGGCGCGTGTGGGTGATGCGTCATTACGCGGGACACCTGAGCCAACCGGCGCCCTGGTGGTCTAGGTGCGCGGGGAGATGCGTGCTTCATGCTCGGCATTACATTGAAGGTTTAGAGAGAGGAACGCGCGGATTGGAGGGAGGCACGCGGGTTAATGACATCGTTCAAACTCTCGAGTGGGCTCGGGCAGGGCCGTCGCTATTAGGGGATGATGGGCCACGGGGTCAAGAATAATAATAATAATAATAGCATTTTATATAGCGCCTTTCACCCGGGGGTCACAAAACGCTGCACAAGGGCCGCGAAGAGAACGGCATGTCAACAACAAAAGAAAAAACAACCAATAAAAACTAAAGGAACAAAAATAATTATAATTCTGGAGCAATGAGGGTCAGCTCACATGCAGGTGCAATGCGGATCGTCATGGGAGCGTTAGAGCTGGCACGGTGGCGGTTTGCGGAGGCCTTTATCTCGGCATCCAGCAGTGGTTTGATGACTCTCACGTGCTTCGCGGCCTGGCCCTCGCCGGCCTTCGCTGTTGCAGGGCCACCCAGGCTTGCAAGGCCCTCCGGGGCCACCGGGGCCGGTGGGAGGTGTGGGTCGCGTCGGAGAGAAGGGGCCCGAGGGGCCGCCCGGGAAGGAGGGCCCGAAAGGCAAGAAGGTGAGAACACTCGCTGAGGCATGAAGGAGAACAGCCACCCCGTTCCACACCTGAGCGATAAGTTGTGCAACTTTATTAATAATAATAATTTTACATTTATAACGTGCACATATTCATTCAATGTCGAAGGTACTCATTCGACGAGAGAACGACTCAGGGCGCGAGGAAAAGCGCAGAGAGGCGGCGGAGGCAGCCAGGCAGTGTTGCCGGCACCATGCATATATCTTGTTCGCTGCGTTCTGCGCGCCGTGTGCTGTGGATACTAATGGACGGTGACCTCTTCAGGGCAACGAGGGACCTCCCGGGATGGATGTGATCGGAGCGAGCGGCCTCCCGGGGGAACCCGGCACCAAGGGAGAACAGGTGGGCACGAGGACGATCCTGTCACCATCGGCATCCTCGAGCGATCTCCGTCTCTCCCTCGCGACGTTTCGCCTCCCACGTTGATGATGCTTCCAACGTGCGAGGCGAAACGTCGCGAGGGAGAGAGGGAGATCGTTTCACCGATAGTTGCAGTCAGCCTTCATCAGTCACAAAGAGGACTTGCGGCTTCCGAGTTCGTCTATATATGGGGGGGGCTGGTGGGATTTGGGGTTGTGATATCATCACCGTGGGCCTACCCATGCATGAGTCAGAGGAGATAATATATTGCCGTCTACGCTGCATTTTGGAAGTCGCATTGGGTCTGCAATCACTTCCTTACGGAGTAATCATCTCCCAACACCGCATTTGTTACGGTGCTCTGAGATGCGCCGTATACATTCTTTTTTAATTCCGATTTGTGCTGAAATGTTTTTATTTCCACTAGGTTCAAAACAAACGGTGGAATCTCGTCTGAAATGACTGGCATAGGAATGTGTCAATTCCACCACCATCCCAGGGGCCACTGGCAGTAGAGAATATCTCTGCCCAACCGCCCGTTTGATCCGGGAGAGAAAATATGCCTCTGATTTGTAACGATCGTAGCCACCGGCAATATATGGACCATCGCAACTGAGCATCTCTCGCTTTCTCCCGCTCTCTCCCTCTCTCTCCCTCTCCTATCATTCTCGTCGCAATACAAGGGCCTGCCAGGCAAGGAGGGGAACCCCGGCTATAAAGGAGAAGTGGGAATGACGGTGAGTACGTGTTCTGGCGTCGGGAGCCGCCCTGTCTCGTTACCACGGCGTTCGTCGTGGGTCTAATGTGACATTTGACAGCTGTCCAACCGAGGTTCCTTCACATACTTTGTCTAGGGTAGGGTGGGGTAAGAGACCTGCTGCCTGGGATCAAAGGTCTGTTGTTCTCCTGGTCCTCAGAGTGAATGTCATCAGCCTAGATTGAGGTACAGGCTGCAGCCCTCCTCTAGACAACTTTTACAAAGAGCTACAGATGTTGGGCCAATAAGTTTGAAGGACAATGCATTATGATAGCATTCGTTTGCATGTTTTCGCCACAAGTATGTGTGGCTGGTTGCAAACTGGAACCTTTGCCAAAAGGTGTCCACTTAGTGTTTTAAGATCTTAACACTTTTTTCATTGCCAGAAAGGGTCAAACCTCTATATTCTACAAGAGCTACATAGCTGAACGGTTCTTTCCAGCTTAAATACAAAGTCACTCACTGACCCTCGAAGCCTCTTGTTGCTGGTTCTGTGTGTGTGAGCACCAGGGCAAGAATAATAATAATAGCATTTTATATAGCGCCTTTCACCCGAGGGTCACAAAGCGCTGCACAAGGGCCGCGGAGAGAACGACATGTCAACAACGAAAAAAATAATAATAAAACCAATGCAACAAAAAATAAACGATTAAGGCTGCTTCGAATACACTGAAAGGTCGTGAAACTATCAATCTTAAGAGCGGCAAAAATCTGCCAGTGTCCCCTAAGATGGCCGTCACTTCCTTATAGACAAACACGGAGGGAGACAGGGAGAGAGGGTGAGTGACAGGGAGAGACATAGGGACACAGGGCGTTCACAGCACAGAAGGCGTTTCACCCCATGTAGGCCTTGTGCGCACCCTACTACACTCTTTAGCTTTCACCGCAACAAAAAACCCTGGGATCTTTAACTTGGAATTCAGTTTCCTCGCTGCGGTGCTGTGAACGGTGGCGTCGCATTTGTGGCCCGTCTACTTTTCGAGAGGCCCCCCACGTGTGGTTCTGAAACTGACCTGTGTTTTTCGGGCCGTTGCAGAAGGATGCGGTTCGCGCCATTCTCCGCGAAGAGATGAGCGGACGCTGCAGTACGTACGCGCCCACACCACGTGTACCCACACACCACGTGTACACACGCTGGCACATACGCAGATAAAGACAAAGATCCCCCGTATAGCCTTAACGAACTGTCGGGTCAAGTGCCGTTAGCGATCACCTATGAGGGCCGAAAAGGCACGCGAGGGGGTGGGTGACCAGCACCACGCCCGGTCGCCTTTGTCTCCGTAGCGTCGATGTTTACATACCGCATCGGCTAATCATTTGAGGCTGAGTCGACCTAGGGGAGGCCCAGAACAGTTTCAGAAAATCGTCACTGGTGCTGGCCGTGAGGGGGAATCAAACTCAAGTGGCCAGTTTTGTCGCCCAGCGCGCTAACCACTGAGCAAAGACAATGATCCCCTGTATAGCCTTCACAGACTGTAGGGGCAAGTGCCGTTAGCGAGCAGCACCTATTAAGGCCGGCACGGCACCCGAAGGGGTGGTGCAGCCCAGGCGCGTCGCAGCCACGGGTTTTGCAGGAAAAAGTGGGGGGAGGGGGGGATGGAATCATGTTTCTGTGAAAGTGCGGGTGTCGCAACACCCGCAACACCCGCGGCTGCGACGCGCCTGGAGCAGCCAGCTCCACGCCCGGCCACACGCACATACACACGCATCCCCTGCCACCCCACACACACGCCCGGGCCCGCGGGTGTCGTGGCGCCGCGTGGCCCGGACACGGGGAAACAGGGCGCGTGTTCTCATAATTGTTTTGGCTTTTAGGCATCGGTTGTCCCCGCGGGAAGTGGGGAGGGGGGTGTTAATCAGCGCGTCGCTCGATGCTCGCAGGCCGCCACCCAAGACGCACCTCGGCTATTAGCAGCTGATGTGTGAGCTCCTCTCGCTAAATATCATCCAATTAGCGCCTAACGCGGTCCGGGTCGGTGGGTGGGTGGGGTGGGTGGCGGAGAGGGGGGTGGGGGTATCTTGACAAATTACTTCCATTGCTCGCCGATTACCGCGCCCGCTTTGCTTCCAGCCAGAGGTAAATGGCGTGCGTGGGAGGTGGGGAGATGGCGCGGGAAGGGAGAGTCGAGGTGCGGGGGTGCAAGTGAAGCGGCCGCCCGCTGCTGTGGCCGGGCGTGCGAGAGGCGCGGCGACGCGTTAGGGTTGGTGTCGCGCGCATTAGCTCGCTCGTTAGCGCCGGATTAATCGGCTTAACAAGTTGCGTGTGGGTTTTTGACACGTCTGCCCGGATATACGTGTAAAGGAGACGGGTCACGTTTGTTTATAAGCGAGTAGCTGCCCATCGAGACCGGCAGGGTGGCGCAGCAAGAAGATCCCGGGTTCGAATCTCGGCTCAGGCGCCTTTCTGTGTGGAGTTTGTGTGTTCTCCCCCTGTTCGGCGTGGGTTTCCTCCGGGTTCTCCGGTTTCCTCGCACAACTTAAAAAAAACACGAATTAATTATTTGGCCGATAACATCATAATAAATAGGAAGCAGTGTGTGGCAATATGGCGCCGGCAACACCACCTGGTTGCCTCCTCCGCCTCTCTGCGCTTTCCTCGCACTTCTGAGTCGTTCTCTCGTCGAATGAGTACCTTCGACAGTGAATTAAAATGTGCGCGTTATAAATGTAAGATTATTATTATTTTGAAAGTCATAAAACACCTCACAATTACGCCATTCCCATGAATGAAAGGGATGACACGAGTGAGACGAATGGACGGTGGGCGCGTGCTGAATCGTTCTGCGTTTGTGCCGCGTGTTTTTCAGCGTGTGGAGGTACGCGGAGTGGCCGCTGTGCCGTCGGGCCGGTCCTGCTCACGGCAGCGTCGGCATAGCGACACCCGCGACACCAGCGGACACCCACGGAGACAACAAACCATGACTCACCACAGACACAGATGATGGGCTTCAGAGGGGGGGAGGGAGGATAGGGCGGAGGATAAGGGCGAGGAGGGGGTGGGTGGGGTAATGGGACATTTGTCCAGAACCTTACATTTCAGAGGGCCAGACGGAATAAAGGTGTATTTGTGAAAGTATCCATCCGTCCAATGTCAGAAACTGCTTAATCCTGTACAGGGTCAGCTTACCCCGTCGGTGGTTAAGTGGTTAAGTGACCGAGAGAGCGAACCCTCTCGCACACACCTGTTCCGTTCACCAGGAGAGGGCGGAGGCGGAGGAGGATCGAGCTGGCGCGTCGACAATCAGGACTACCGCCGCACGCGGCTGCTGGGGAAGGCCGCGGGAGGCGAGGGCGGCGAGGGCGTCGCTCGCTTCCGGACCGAGGTGGTGGCCCACAGGGCCTCGGAGGGCCAGCCGGCGCTGGGAGCCCACAAGCCGCAAGGTGCCGGGACGATCGCGGTTGCGCCGATTTTGCTCGCGGGCGCGTGTTCTGTAGGCCCCTAACGTAGGCCCCCGCCGCAGCCTGCGACGAGCCGTCGTGCGTGATAACGAAATAATTGAGCGGGCGATACGCTTCCGTCGCGTACCTGTCCCTGCGAGTGAAGAATTATAAACGCAAAATTAAACGATGCGTCCCATCAGCCACGCTGCCTTCTGGGCGTTCGTCAGTACGAGCAAACACTGGACAGGATGTTGACATCTAGTGTCACATCAGGTGAGTTGGGCCGAGCTTGTGAGCTACTATATGCGTAAACGCGAGGACGCCGCTCTCCGTGCGATCCGGGTCCTTGTCTCTGCGTCGTGGGTGTACGGACCGCGTGCCGATTGTCGTTTCAGCGGACGCCGAGGTCACGTGGAACAGCACGGAGATTTCCCGCAGGCTGCAGGTCCTGCGTGAGCGCGGTGAGAAGCGGTCGCGCTCCGAGATCCGTCCGGTGATCGTCATCGTCGGACACGACAAAAACACTTCTTCGTCGGCGAAAGCGTTCGCCGCCGAATCTCGTTAACGACATCGCAGCCGGGTTTAACGCGGAGGCTTACGCGACCGATATACGTGAAAAAGTAGTTTTGTGTACATTAACCGCTGCCCCTGGGTACCTGCTCACCTGTCGACATCCAGTGACGACATCACGACCCTGTTTATGTAAGACCCAAAATCTGCTCCCTAACACACCGGCGCACCACTCTCTAACACACCGACATGCCACTGTATAACACACCGGCGTGCTGAAGTAATAAAGAATCAACACGTTCTGTTTACGCGTCGGCACCCTACCGTATGGCCGCATCGCGTTTCTGACAACTTCGCTCTTACGTAACCTCGCCCAAAACTTTTTCATTAGTGCAACACCACCGCCGGTCACCGCTGCCACTCCGGCCCTTGTGACCCCCTGGA
>JAZEWU010000050.1:3283093-3294016 GCA_036362915.1 Geotria australis | reverse complement strand
GAAAGAGAAATGTGTAACTTACCCAACTAGTTCAGGGCCCTCGATGGAGATGAATGCCACCCCATTGCTAATTTAATCAGGGAGAGACTTGACATTATTTTATCTAATGTACGTGTTCACGGCTCGATTCATGATCGTTGCTCTTCAAAGCTGTTCTTTCGGGATAGCCGTGTCGTAAAATGGTTTGAATATTGTTGGAAAAACATATCAAAAAAGCAATGGTTTCCTTCCGATACATTCACACACATCCACACACACGATTGTTGGGCATGGAGCGATGCACCGCCAGTGATTCAATGATGTGTTAAGATTAATTTCACGAGTCGAGCGCTGATGAATGCTGTGGTGAATGTAGTGTCTCTGATGCAGCAGGTTTCAAACTGTGCGTCGCTTCCTCCAAGGATTACACAGCCTTTTATAGGGGCGCAGGTCTTATCCAGTCAACTGTTAAACAAAGCTACGTAGCTTTGTTTAACAGTTGTCCAGCGGGGAGAGGTCAGCAAGTTACAACATCTCAGGGCACCGGGGGAAATTTAGTTAACCTAGGTATGCGTGTCTTTGGACTGTGGGAGGAAACCGGAGTACCCGGCGAAAACCCACGTGGACACGGGAAGAACATGCAAACCCCCCCACGTTGACTAGAGGTGTACACATGTGAGCTCTGTGTATCGTGATCTTAGCAACCTGGGAGAGTGTGGGTATAGGGTTGGCAGTGGGGGACATTACAGGGATCAGTGATCTTCACTGGGTGGCCAATGTGCCAAGACGTTTGGCAGCCACATCTGCAGCGGTCTCAGGGTTTGTACAAAGCCACTGCGTACCACGTTTACAAACCGATAAAAAAACCTATACTTGTGCGATGCATGCATTGTGGGCGAAAGGATTTATAACAGTCTGATGTAGGTTTTCACAGCTCGATTCATGATGGCTGCTCTTCAGAGCTGTTATTTCGGGACAGCCGTGTCGAGTTGATCTTCACCTCTACCTCGCGACGTTTCGCCTCCCACTTTGGAGGCACGATGATTCTTCCAACGTGGGAGGCTAAACGTTGCGAGGGAAAGATGGAGATCGCTCGGCACGGCTATCCCGAAAAGAACGGCTTGATAATAGTCGATGCATCGTTACATTCCTAGCACGCCCACTCACTCGCCCAGCGCCAGCCAGCTGAGTTGTTCACGAGTCGCCGAGGCTCAGAACGAGTTGATGAAGGAGATGTATGCCTTGAGGAAGGCCTGTGGGTCCTCCAGCTGGGGGTAGTGGCCGACGTGACCGCCCAGTACGCTCACGGCCGATCGCGGCAGCACGGACCTACACGCAATAAGAAGTATATAATTTATAACGCGCCGCACAAATTACATGACAGGGATACACACGTGGATATGAAAAAAACCTGTTTTGCTGCCACGTTATTAAGGTTTCACTGCGATCAGGTCATGCGGGAAAGTGCACCGTCTAGTTTGTTGACTAACAACATCACTTAAAGAGATCTCATGCAACTTTACGAAACCTCCTTCCACAAGACGGTTATTTAACATGCGAGGTGAAGCTTGGCCCTGTTAAGAGTTTTGAACGGATTAAAAATATCCCATGACAGTGCAAATGAAATCAAATTGGGATTAGAGAAAAACATAACATAACATCGATAATGGTTTAAAATCACCTTACATATCTCAACTATTCGATGACCCGAGGGCAATCTAGTCTAGTGGACCCCAAGCAGCAACTGTCCCCTTGTATAATTTGTCTGCAACTAAAGAAGAACGTGTTGCAATGGGAGGCTGTCATGTAACCATCACGCTTCGAAGAATCGAATCGAATTCGCCAACAGGCAATGTTACTCTAGTATTTCAATACTGAGAAGTTTGAGCATGAGGAAGCCAGGAAGTGACTGAGTCGCTGGATCGCTTCCTCGATACCGTACCGATATAGGTTGACGAATTCCGGGTGTGGATTCACAGGGTCTGCTGGTCCATAAATAAAGTGCACTGGGAGGACGGGCACAGAAAACAGCAATTAATAAATGTTAAAAACATTACTTAAGAAATGGCATTGTTAACACAATGATGAATAGTTACAGGGCGTCCCTTATGAATGGAACCATAGGGAATACATACTTCTAGTGAAGCCTAATGCTCGCTATGGTTCGATTTTATATGGGGCAGCCTTTATTTAGAAATTGTACCACACAGATTTTGTTCACTCTCAGAAAGAGAACGATTCGGAGGCATGGGGAAACCACGGAAACAAGCAGGACAGCCGCAACCACCATCAACAATTCCCCAAGCTGTTTCCTCCTATAGTGGCATGTTTGACCGACTCGATTAGTGAGGGTTTATACGTGTGGTAGGAAACCTGAGTACACGTTTATATCTCGCGCGTGCGACGGGGTTAACACTTACTCCCAGTATAGGTCAGTCAGCTCGTTTTTTTTTAATTTAAGCTGGAAGGAACCGTTGAGCTACGTAGCTATTTTTAACAGTTGACTGTGCGGGGAAGGGTAAGCAAGTTACAAAATCTCAGGGCACCGGGGGCAATTTAGTCCGGTAAATTAACCTAGGCAGCATGTCTTTGGATTGTGGGAGGAAACCGGAGTACCTGGCGAAAACCCGCGCGGACACGGGGAAAACGTGAAAACTCCACAGAGAAAGGCACCCGAGCCGGAAATCGAACCCGGGTCCTTCTTGTTGTGAGGCGGCAGCGCTACTCACTGCGCCGCAATTAAACCGCTTGCTGCGCTGCCATCGTACCCTGGCAAGCCAAGAGGTGTCGACTTCAACGCCCGTGGGTAGGCGGAGGAGTTTCAACAAATTTTCGCGATTCACCACCGCCCTTCCCCTCGCCGGTGCCGGATTACAGACGTGTGCGCCAGCAGGTGTGCGTGAGAGTCGCACACTTGCGCTCCTACGGAGAGGTGGGGAAAAGCGCCAACTCACGCGGGACCCTGGTGACGACGAGGGCGCCCACCCAGCGCGCCCGGTTCTGCCAGCGCTGCTGGATGTACTGCAACAGACTGCGCGCGACAACACGCAGGTCAGGGGTCACCGAGGTTCACCACACGCGCGCCCGCCGTCGACGGAACGCGACGGTAGGCCGGCACGGCCAGATGGGGGAAAGACGGGTAGTGGTGTTACATCGGTCGATGACGTTGTACGTTCTAAACGTGATGAGCAGCAGCCATGGTCTATCCGCTGATGAATTGAAGCCTTCCCCGTATGCCATCCCTCGCGGTGCATAAAACCTCTCCTGTGGAAGCGCTAACCTCATTAATTCACCTAAGCGTTTGGCAGCGTCTCCACCGTGCAGCCTTAATCATTTAATTTTCATTGCTTTGGTTTTTATCGGCTGTTTTTTTCCTGTTGTTGAAATGCTGTTCTCTCCGCTGCCTTTGTGCAGCGCTTTGTGACCCTCGGGTGAAAGGCGCTCTATAAAATGCTATTATTATTATTATCTGTCTCAACCACCGATCATTAATCCTTCCGGTGATGTTGATTGCACAAGCCTGCTTACTTTTCTCAACGCCAACTGCGTTCCTTAATTATCTTAAGTGATTAATACGTGCGTGGTATTTAGTGCTGGGCACCATGAATCTCAGTGGGGTTTCCCACCTCGTTGGACAGTTGAGTGAATCGAGAGGTGGACGTGCCACTCACCTGCTAACGACGAGATACCCGTCGTTCCAGCGCAGGGCCACCCACATGTCCCAGACCTCGGGCTCGGTGGGCTGCGTGTAGGGGCTAAACACCTCCCGGATCCTGCGAGCGGCATCGCACCGATGTAAACACACGGCTGCACCGTTGCCGTCACAACAGGAAAGTCAATCGCACACGACGGTAGGGTTGTTACTGGCTGACCGGGGGCTGGATAGGAGCTGCAAACGACCTAGGAGTGGCCCACCAAGGGAAATGGCTTACTGAGGCATAAAGGGATATAGATTAGTGAGATGAACAAGAGATAGAGATGTAGGTTTTCACGGCTCGATTCATGATGGTTGCTCTTCAGAGCTGTTCTTTCTGGATAACCGTGTCGAGCGATCTACAACGTGGCAGACGAAACGTCGCGAGGGAGAGATGGAGATTGCTTGACACAGCTATCCCGAAAGAACAGGTCTGAAGAGCAACCATCAAGAGATAGACAAAAGTTTCAGGAATGGTGAGATGACAGACGAGCAAAAGATAGAGATGACAGAGCTGTGGACGAGAGACACGGCGAGAATAAACGAGATATAGATGAGCTCATCAAAGACGAGAGATACATTCGTGAGATCATATTGAGATATACCTGATAGAGCTGAGAGACCTGGAGACAAAAGGTATGGGCGAGTGGTGACATGTACAGATGTTCTAAGAATCTAAGGGAACTGCTCTTCAGAGCTGCTCTTCAGATGTTTCACCCCTTTTTCAGGTAGGTCCTGTATTGGGTCTTTATTTTTAAATGTTTTTTTCTGCGAATTAAGGAGTGTTTATACAAGTGCAAGGAAACCGGAGCACCCGGAGAAAACCCACGCACACGAGGGGGCAACACTGTCCCCATACAGATGGAAGCAGACGGTGATTAGTCCACTTGCTGTACTGCCTTCTCCTGGTGAAGAGAGGAGACCCCACAGCTCCAGTTCAGACATCGCTTGCCAATGGTGCAAGCCGTGGCTGGGAATCGAACCCAGGCGCACCAGATTCATAGCGCAGTGTGCAAACTACTGCAACTTAGTTCAGCGTTATCTGATGAAAAAAAGAGGAAACAACTCACCCTCGTTTAAAGAAGACGAAGTTCATCAACCTCGTCAGCACTGATGACAGCACAAACCCTTCCTTTAAGATCTGCAACAGAAGCAAACGGAGAGACCGCAGCATACAGTTTGCCGTGGAAATCACACGAGCGGACACAAACCATGTGCCGTACATAATGGGGCTTTCTGCGGACCCCTAAACAAGGAAACCATTTTAAAACACACTCAAGATTTAAACATTCTATTATATTCTTGCACTTAGGAATATGTTTCGGAGCTAAATGCCAGTGTTGAGGTCTGCCAGCCATGACGAGAGTGCTTCAGGATTACGTGAAGAGTAATCCTCAGGCGTCCTGAGTTCCGAGTGTATGTGGAACTCCGTACGTCTGAGCATCCCTCCAACGTGGCGAAACGTCGCGAAGGAGAGTGAGGGAGCACTGGACACGGCTATTCCGAAATAACAACTTTGAAAAGCAACTATCATGCATCGAACCGTGAAAACCTACATTAGGAGTAGTTTTAATGTTACTCCTCCATTGAAGGAACACATGTTGCATTGGTGTATGATACGGTCCATAGTTTTGGTTGCATTGCCACAATCGCACAGCTGTGGTTTGTCTTTAATGCTCTATTTATGAAGGTGTAGCGTGCTCTAGGCCTTGTTTTACATTACAGACGTTACATTGTTGTTGTCGTAGAACATCGAGCAGCTGAGCTGACCCCTTTCGGGGTTGTGACCTGACTCGACACGATGTGACGTGTGTGTGTGTGTGGCTGCCACAAGGCTCATTGGCGAGTGTGTGCGGCATACCTCCTGCGATAGCCGTGGGTGATTTGTTTCTGGGAAGAGGCCTGCGGTGTGAACAAAAGCATAAACATAAAACGGTTCTTAGGTTAACGGTTTTTCGTTAGATTATGTTAGATGATGTGAGATGTTTATTAATACAGGAGCAAATACCCAGTGAGTTTGCAAGCTCTGGATGCGGGATTCCTGAGACATATAAAATCATTTGGTATCACCTATTGAGATATATTTTACTTTTTTAAGGGCGCAGTATTATTGATGAGTTTTTATGTTATCTGTGCACCGCTGACCAACGCAGCAGCGGCAGCATCACCAAACAACTTGGTTAATTTTGAGACGTGGTTACGTTTAGGCACTATATAAATATAAATTGTATTGCTGTACCTTTCTATACACCGACACATTGTGACCTAATAATTTTACAATTCATCCCCCGGGGTAATGATTCCATTCGAGATTCCACGAGTTCCCAACCTGGTAAATGTAGCACCTATAGTGGCCGCAGGATTTATGTGAAGCAATTACAATGAATATTTATCATCAACACGATCTAGCTACTGCTGTATGAAGGCCTTCCCAAGCTGTCGTCATATCTCAAACGGTTTTGCGACGCACGTACGCATCTCAGTTTTTCAGTGTGATTCCAAAAATGCATCCCTCTGCTTCAGGCCAAAGAATGAAGGTCAGGGTCAATGTGACCCTGTGTTCAAACAAGCATGGGGCAATCCAGAGCCGGCAGGAATGTCACATTCCTGTGCGGGATAAGCTTGCATCTCTCCAAGTTTCATTGTTTACTTATAATGCCAAGGTAGAATCGTTCACGTCGCGATCCCTGTCAGGTAATACTTGGTGTTGCTTGCGAATTCTACCAAACACTTTGAAGCTGAGCTGAAAGACAACGATGTCCAGAAGCTGACCATCGTGCTTTGAAGAATCGCAAAGAAAGATGCCATTTTATTTGCGAGTATCCGTGTTTTTGTATTGTTCAAAGGCTGGCAATATAAAATGATTTAAACGTTGTAATTAAGGCACTTTGCAATTATCGAAAAGTCAATCGTAAAAACGTGCACTCTCTTACCTCCGTTAGAAAAGCAGACACTTTTGAACAGCAGATGTCCCGCGGTTCCATCTTCATGCCTTAAATAAAGTAAAATATTTCACAAACTGACATGTAATCGAAAACCAGTCTATCAGTCAGTCTTTAAGCTGGAAGGAACCGTCGCGCTATGTAGCTCTTTTTAACCGTTGTCCAGTGGGGAGGGGTAAGCTAGTTACAACAGAAAGGGATACGCCGGTAGAAAAATAACGTGATAAACAGAAATACGAAAGTATGAAATAGGTGAGGAGGGTTGGGGGACATTCGGTCGGTGAGAGAACATTGCAGCCAGCAAGGGGAAGACATGGCTGTCTCGGGGAAGTACGTATCACATTCACACAGCGAGAGGCGTGCTGGCTACTGGAAACGCGTGGCGGTGAGCGCGGCGAACGGCCGCCGAGTGTGTTTTGGTCGGCACCTCGCCAGCAGCTCCTGCGCCACGGTGATGCCATAGTCGTGCGCCAGGATGTGCAGGCGGCGGTTGGCGAGGCCCAGCCTCACCGCCAGGCCCTGCACGATGTCGGCCTGCTCCTCCAGCGTGTAAGTGTGGGGGCGCTGCGCAGGGTGCGGGCGCGCGTGAGAGAGAGAGAGAGACAGTCGGGAATTAGGGTGGGCTCTGTTACGATTATTCACTCATTCATCGTCAGAAGGGGATCAAGGTAGAAGCGTTCACGTCGCGATCCCTGTCAAGTAATACTTGTTATTACCTACAAATTTCACCAAACACTTCGAAGCCGAGGAGCTGAAAGACAATGATGTCCAGAAGCTCAACAGATGCCAGAAGCCCGTCAGTCTGTTGCAAGAAGATAGGCCGATTCCCGCCGCCTTTAAGGCCAGCATTGACTATTATATCTCTAAATGTTGAAGGGCTGTCTGCAACTAAAGAACTTGTTGCAATGGGAATCCGTCATTTAACCATCATGCTTCGAAGGATCAAATCGAATTCGAAAAGCAGAGGGCTGCGAATCCGACATGCGTTTACACAGACTGAGAGTGATATTCAAAAAACAAATGACCTATATTGTATGACCTGTGTACTTTGGGCTGCTCAACACAGGTTTGAAGTTTTGTTGACGAGAAAAAGCAATGAAAGTTATAATAAATAAATGCTATTATTATTAATAATGTGACGTTCAGGCACACCACGACAGTGCTCTCTGGTGACTGCGCTACACTCAGTGCGGAAGCGTTACCGGCTTGTCGCTGAAGCCAAATCCCAGGAAGTCCAGAGCGATCACACGGTTGAATCGCTGCGTCAGCGGCTCCCATATCTTACGAAGGTGTGGGGGTCAGACACAGGCACCGACAGGTCAACGGACCGCTTCGTCTTAACGTGCGTGTGGTCTTTCCTGTAAATCACCTGCGACCGATTTTACCGAAATGTGAAATATTGTGCGTGTAAATCACTTTCTCAATCCGTGGCTGGATTATGGGCCCCTCTTAGGCTGGGTGGGTAGTGAGGTTATATTTGACCAAGCTGAGCAATGCAGGTTAATGAAGGTGGTGAGTTTAGAAGAGGGAGTATAAATGCATATATACAACACGACAATCGATTGTGTTGCATTGCCCTCTGTTGCCAATCTTTGCAAAGTTAACTGCAAGATATCAGTGTGCGTCAACACGTGCACAGTTCATTTAAGAGACTCGTACAACCCATGCGTGAAGTGGTATAGGAGTAATCGTCTGGACAAAAACGCACAAATTCAGACGCTCTCCATATTATGTAGCTCAGGGGTGCACAACTTATTTGTCATGAGGACCAGTTCTAGATAAAATAACCAGCGGTTATACCGGTGTAGGCCATTGTCAAAATACAAGTATACTTTAACATAGGCAAATAATCAATTCAATTGTTTTTAATACAATTTGACAAGCTGGAGAGATTATATCCTTTGGCTGGCCTCGGAACGCCTGGGAATCCCCCAGGAATAGCTGGAATCTGTTTCTGAGGAAAGGGATGTCTGGTCCACTCTCCTTGGACTGCTGTCACCGCGACCCCCACCAGGACAAGCGGTTTAGAAAATGGATGGATGGACAATTTGATTTTTAAAATATTCTTCACAGGCCAGATAACATTTACTGCCAGACCGAACCTGGCCCGTGGGCCGTATGCTTTGCACCCTTGACGTAGGTGCAGGGAATACACGTCGCTGTGAGCACCTTCCTCCAGTCGTAGCTCGACGTGGGAAACCCGTGCAGCAGAATCACGGTGTCGTCCACCCCCGAGACGCCAGCGTCATCTGCACGAGCCGCAGCGCAAGCGAGACAAACGACGGTAACACGCAGCAGCATGACTGTGTGGGAGGAAACCGGAGTACCCGGCGAAAGCCCCACGTAGACACGGGGAGAAAGTGAAAACCACCACACAGACCTGGGAATCAAACCCGGGACTTTCTGTGAGGCGGCAGCGCTACTCAGTGTGTCACTGTGCCGCCCTTTATAGTTTTTCACAACTCATAGTCTAAGAATTGCGCTCCTTTTGGGATAGCCGTGTCGAGTATTTCTTCGCGACGTTTCGCCTCCTACGTTGAAGGCATCGTCAGGCTTGTACGTTATACTTCTCCCAAATTGTTATCCCAGTTATGATATCCACTCACTCTGGCAATGGGAGTACCGTTTGCCAAGCCACGCTGGGCTGTTTTGGCATGGGCCCTGGCGTGGCTCGGTTGTGCAGTGGAAAATAAGTACCTGTGCCCAGCATGACGGCCTACTCAATATGCAATAAGATACCTATATATTTTTTCCCATCGTAATGTTTAACTGTATTATGTATTGATTTATTTGGTAAATTATGTGCAATGCTGTGTGTAAATGGTTATTTGTTTGGTTTTTGTTTGGTTAATTTGTTACTTTTATATTTCTATTTATTTTTGATAATTCGCGTGTTTGTTGTGTCGCAGGAATCCCGTAAAGAGCTTGCGAGCTCACTGGGTATTTTTCATCATCATTGTCAGAAACAGCTTAATCCTGTACAGCGTCGCGGTGAGCCGGAGCCCATCCCGGCAGACACAGGGCGCAAGGCAGTGCTATACCCAGGGTGCGACGCCAGTCCATCACAGGGCACCGGGGGTAATTTAGTCCGCAGGCCAATTAACCTATGCAGCAGCAGCGTGTCTTTGGACTGCGGGAGGAAACCGGAATGCCTGGGTATTTTTTTCTGCTGTAATAAAAAACCGCTAACTTTTCTAATGTAGAAAATACGAGGTTTTACCCTTTCCGGCAATGAGAAAACAGTGTTAAGATCTTGAAACACTAGGTGGACACCTTTTTGCAAAGGCTCCAGTTTGCAGGCAGCCACATATGCTTGTGGCAAAACCATGCAAATCAATGCTATGATGATGCATTGTCCTTCAAACTTATTGGCCCAACACCAGACGGCTTTCTCTGTAGCCCAGTCTGTGCTTAGCCAGTTTCTGCCAAAAGGCAGACGTCTATCTTTTCTATCGATCTGCTAACCTCTGTAGAAGATGCGGTATGTGCCGTGGTAGTACGCGTGGCCGCCGGCGCGCCACTGCAGCAGCGAAGGGGTCAGCGGTGGCGCTGGGATGTTCAGGTAGATGGCGACGAGTGGCACAAACAGCAAGCACGCGTGCACCCACCACTCGGCCAGCCTGGCAACGTATCAGAAGCGGACATCAACAAACAGCAGTATTCAGTCGGTGTTTCATTTTTTACCTGGAGGGAACCGGTGAGCTATCTAGCTCTTTTTTAACAGTTGTCCAGCTGGGGGGTGGGGTAAGAAAGTTACAACATCTTAGGGCACTGGGGGAAGTTTAGGTCAGGACAATTAACTGAGGAAACGTGTCTTTGGACTTTGAGAAGAAACCGGATTACCCGGCGAAAAAGCCACGAGGACACGTGGCTTTTCGCGCTGAGTCGTGTGTGTGAATGTTAAAATGATCGCGTTCATGAGCAGACCCCACAAGCGTGGCTTCCACATGCTGTAGGGCGGGTCTGCTGTGAGAGAATGTGCCGTTTTTATGTGCGCCGATACAGAATTTCGCATGGCTGTGTTTGCACGTCGGTATTGCGTTTGTGCGCGGGTGTTTAAACGCGCGGTTGTTCTTTTAAGCACCGCGATGGTTGTGAGTTGAGCGCCGCGGCGGTTCCACGTCGGTATTGCGTTTGTGAGCGGTTGTTGGCTGCGCGCTGCAGCGCTCCACTGCTGGCTTGTAACAAAACGGCGTGCCTGTGAGCGGGAAGCTCGGTGATAGCAAGCTTGAGCGGTCGTAGTGACGGACTGCTGTTCATGTGAGAAGTCTTGCTGGTGAATTAAAGGACAATCTGCTTAGAAGCCTG
>JAZEWU010000050.1:3252745-3265386 GCA_036362915.1 Geotria australis | reverse complement strand
CATTGTGTAAGGTGATTATGGTTACTAAAAATAGCCCAAAAGCTGTAATGAGTAACGAGGGGGGGTGGTGACGTCGGGTGGTGACGTCAGGCGCCTCTGGAGGAGGCCCCACAGCTCTAGAGTGTGATGGAGCTGCGCGGTCGTCTCACAGCGGCGAAGAGGGCCCGCGAAGGGTCCCTCACAGCTGGATATCACTATGGTTGCTCGACTGAGCATCACCATTGGCGGCTGTTTGTCACAGTGTGGGATGCGAACCACAGGCCACATTGTCTGGACAACTCCAGCCGGACAGCTTGAATAGTAATCTCCCGTTCTTGCCACCGCAGAATCCACCACAAACACGAATATGTCCAGAGCCTCGAGACTAAAGCACTCGGTCATAACGGCCGAGTTGGATCACGCCAACTCCTCCAGGCCTGGGTGTTTCTAAGTTGATGCATAATTCCTTATTTGGTATCAGTGAACTGGCAGCTCAGAGGGCCCAAGTCCAGGTTGTGTGAGTCTGTCGGGGGCATGAGCCCATTGCCATGCATTAAGCCTGGAGTTGGCTCGTTGCTACTTACCGTTCAAGATTTTAAAGTCTTTTTTCGGTGGACAGATTGTTTTTTTTTATTCCATATTGCTTCGTGTTATTCGATTAATCGAGCCACCAAGGATCCTGCTTCCAGAGCTTGCAAGCTCACCGGGTATTGTCTGCTGTAATAATAAATATATATCAAACAGATAATCAGTAATCGACAACTAAAATAATTAGAGCCCAGCTCCAAATTTGGCTCATTGGGATGTAAAATCCATGTCATAATTATATTCATCTAAGAGTGTTTTTAGATTATTCATTAACGTCCTTTTACTTAACTGAGACTCTTTTAATATTATTCCTTATTGCCTTTAATTTAACCATGAAAGCCCATTATTATTACTTAAATCCTTTTTAAACTATCAGATTCATTATTAATGTCTTCTAACCATATGAGACTCCATTACGATGTATTATTGATGCCACTTAACCAATATGCCCTTTAATCATCTTCATCGTTATTAATGAAGGTGCCTTCTTATTCTTGCCTGCCAAAGTTACACAAAGTTTTCCTACCCGTTAGGTTTTTTTTTCATTATAAGTTTAATATTATCATTAAAAATATATATGTTTCTATTCTGTTGTCACTTAAGAAAATTACAATTTTACATGATGACTAAGTAAACTCAGTGAACCTAGTTCCATCACCACACTGTCAGCTCTAACAACCAAGCGTTTTCTATCTAAGCCTCGGGCTGTCGACCTTTGTTCGGTGAGAGGTCAACCATTCTCTACTGCCCCTTTAAATCATAGATGTTTATTATTACAGCATACAATACCCAGTGAGCTTGCAAGCTCTGGATGCGGGATTCCCACGACACAGCAAACGCTCAAACTAAAACGTTTTAACGAAAAAATTTTTTAACCCGCCGGAGACCACCACGACATGGGATGGCCTTAATCCAGCCATGGGGCCTAAATTTAATCCAAATTCATTCACACATCGGGGCTGTTTATCCAATTCTCTTTTACAGCGGATTTCTTTTTTTCGCGTGCGGTAGGAACTGGCGTGCCGTATCGAAGGGAGAGGAACACAGACTAGGGCTGTTCCTGGCTTGGCACCCACGGCTGGACACGGGGTCCAGTGCACCGGTCGGTAATTGGCTCACTTTCTCCTGGGAGCAAAAGCACCAAAGGCTTGTGTGAGGGCCTTAATAATTCACGGCCGCATCACCTTGGCGGGGCAGCTGCCGCATGCCGGTTGGGTTTCGTCGCCACGGCGTTTGCGACTTTGTGTTGTGGTGCTCCGAGGCTGCTGTATGATTTATCTACGGAGTGTGCGCGGCTCCCTCCGCGAGGCCACCTCCAGAGTATGTAACCGGAGCAGCATCAACATCACTCACCCTCCCTCCCTGTCTCCCTCCGTGTTTGTCTTTAAGGAAGTGACGGCCATCTTGGGGGACGCTGGCAAATTTTTGCCGCTCTTAAGATTGCCAGTTTCACGACTTTTCAATGTATTCGAATCAGCCTTAATCATTAATTTTTTGTTTCTTTGGTTTTTTATTGGTTGTTTTTTTCTTTCGTTGTTGACATGCCGTTCTCTTCGCGGCCCTTGTGCAGCGCCTTGTGACCCTCGGGTGAAAGGCGCTATATAAAATGCTATTATTATTATCACCATCATCCCCATCACGAGATGCCTTCACGTTACAACTGCGAATGATTCACCTATCCGTGTCACCCGAGATGGAAACCAGAGCCTCCTCCCGAGATCATCGTCACGAGCTGCCACGGCCGAACCGCCGCCAGCTCGCGACGAAAACCGTCGCGTTGCACCATCTGTCGCAACGTGGGCTCGGGAGGCTCGATGGTTTCAGTGTTGGAGGTTTTTACATTTCTTTTATAATGCTTTAAGAATCAATCTATCATATATATGACAGTAAAACCTCAGTTTAACGGACCTCTATTCAACGGACTTGGGAAGCAACGGAAGCTGTCCGCTGCTTCCGAGACAGCGGTCTGCATTGGAAGTAATGGAAATCACGTTATATTTTAGTGTTTTTACTGCTGCTATTAGATACATGCAACATATATATAGGTTGCTATAGATTACGTTACTTACTGTTTTACTGATCGTCATATAAACTTACGGATTTAACAGACTTCCGGACACCCTTGCCCCCTTATTAGTCCGTTAGACTAACGTTTGACTGTACATTATAAAGCAATATCCCACCAGTGAATATTTCTGGCATTGCAAGGAGGCTGTAAACAAATTGAAGTACAATATAGCATTTATATTGCCAAACACCAAAACAATCCAACAAACCTTCATCTTTTCAAAACTGCCTAACAGGTAATGCGTGTTGTCTATATTTTAATCACCTCTCTGACCTTATTAAACAATTTTCTGCTCTTCCCTACAGTGCATTAAACCTCGGTCAGAAACGATCTCCATCGACCTGTTCCACCCATAATCAAAAAATTCCCCGACCCCTGCACCATTCACAAAAAAAGTCGTTTTATTATTAACAGTCGGCACACATTGCCACGCGACGTTTTAACGGCTCAAATCGACGCACGGCACGCTCCGGGCGCCGCACATTTTCGCAAACACGACGACCCGCTCGCACGTTAACTGCCGGTTAACGCGGGCGCATTCTCTGGCCTGTGAACTAACCGCGCTTGTAGAATATACTCGTCGTGTGCGCGCCGGTCGAGTTGCCAGCCGTTCCTCGCGGATCGGTGACTCGGTTCCCGCGTCACCGCAAACACGACGGGAAGTGTGAACCGAGTTCTGTACGAGGCAACAAAAAACAGACGACGCGTTCTTTGTCTTTACGCCCGTTCTGCGTAGGCAACCAATGGATACGTTCAATCCGCGCGTGTTTTGCGATATCCGCGTTTTGCTTCATCTGGTCAATCGACGGTTACTTGCATCATTACTGATTCCACAGAAGAACCGTTCCTGTACAACGCAGCCCGGGTTCGATATGACACCCAGACCCGGATTAGCCCTGGACGTAGCCCTGCCTTGCGCCCTGTGTCTGCCGGGATAGGCTCCGGCTTACCGTACAGGATTAAGCGGTTTCTGACGATGATGAGACGAGCGACGTTCCCCGTCGTCAGTGCAGCTGCGTGGGCGGGATGAGACCCGCGGCCACCAGGCGGCGGTCGCTGATCAGGAAGTTGAAGGTGGAGCACGCGTGGCCCTGGCAGCAACACACGGGGGGGTCAGCAGGGGGCGCTGTCAGCCACACGGTTCACTCACTGCTGGCTCGCCACTAGATAGATAGATAAACTTAACTCGTAGGCTTTCATGACCAATGTTATTCATAGTGAGGCTCTGTTTATGAGTTTAGGTCATGTGAATAAAGGTGTGTATGTGAAGTGCACCCGTCGATATGTTGGAGCATGTGCTCGCTCGTTTGCTCCAACATATCGACGGGTGCACTTCACTTACACACATTTATTCAGATAGATAGACAGATGTTTGTTATTACAGCAGACAAATACCCAGCCAGCTTGCAAGCTCTTTACGGTACTCATGCGACACGACAAACATGCGAATTGCTGACAATAATAAAAATATGAAATATATACAAGAATCCCCCAGGAAGAGCTGGAATCTGTTGCTGAGGAAAGGGATGTCTGGTCTACTTTCCTTGGACTGCTGCCACCGCGACCCTCACCAGGACAAGCGGTTTAGAAAATGGATGGATGGACAAGGTTTACAAACAACCAAATTTAAATCAACCAACAAGCTGGCGAGACACTGCCAATAGCTGGATAAACACTAGCACGAGCGTGCGGGACACTGGCACTTGCTCGCTAGGCATTGGTATTAGCTATTCGCTGGCTAGCCGTCAGCATTCGCTGCTAGCTGGCTAGACACTGCGATTAGTTGGCGAGACGCCGGCACGAGTTTTTTGGCAGAGAACCGGTTTGAGACAGTTGCACAAAGGGACCAAACTAATTGACAGAAACAATGAGTGGAAGACTCCAGGTGAATGGTGATTGGAAAAGTATGGCATTCGAGCGACTGAGGCATTTTAGACTCATTAAAATGGGATGACCGCGGCGTGCGAGGTGAGCCAATGACTGTGAAGTACCAATTACAGATGAGACGGGGTGACTGTCATTGGGTACAGGGAAGAGGGGCAACCCTATATAAGCAGCACGGGGAGAGTGGCTTATTCAGTGCCAGACAGGTGGAAGCATTCGAGGTGGGCAGCTCAACGCGGCGAGGCGTTGGCAGCAGACGGAGGAGGGTGGCATAGTCGAGCCTCGACCAAGTCAACCGGCTGTGAGTGTTTTAGCTGCACACACTAGGACTGCTTATTTTTCTTCACGTGGATATCCTGGTGGTGGTAATTGCAGCATCACTGTGGCAGATGCAGATACGCGGGAAGTCGGTGTTTTGGACTGCTGCCACTGCGACTCTCACCAGGACAAGCGGTTTTAGAAAATGGATGGATGGACATCAGGGGTGGAGAAGTATCAGACTTTGGAGAAATATGGTAAGGCTTCGACATTGCTTTATAAGCGTTAGTATATAATCGTGGAAACTCGGGTGACCGCAGAAGGTGGCGCGCGGAGGGACTGCGGTGGTGACGTTTGCTCACCGTGTCCTGCACCTCCACGGCGACTCGCTGCCGCCTCATGAAGCGCAGCAGCTCCGGGTCCAGGCGCTCCACCCGGTCGCCCACTCCCAGCACGAGGATCTCTGCTCGCCCACGTGACACGCCACCATGCCACCACGCCGGGCATTCCGTGCAAACGCAGGGTAAGAAAATTGGGAATGGAGTGACGTGTAAATGAAATCTGCAGATAGAAGCTTCCATTATTGGTGAATGTGTGTAGGATGGAGGTGGGCAGGTTACAGACGAGTATTTTGAGTTGTGACCAAAGGAAATGTGTAAAAGCCACGTGACGGTTGTGATAATGAGCCTGAGAGGATGACGAGTGGATGAGCGGTTTTTGGGGGTTGGTCAAATGTGCAAGGGTTCTGGCATTAACAGCATTGGATCTGACATCGAGACCTAAATGCTAGACTTGCCATTGGGAGCTTGCGAGTTTAAACTCGCTGGTTGTGGAATGTCTCCCATTTTTCTTCCCTTTTTTCGTAGAGTCAAAAGTGGTCTTCCATAAAGATGACTTGCCATTAGAATGTGGCATTGCCATCATTGACACTGGACCATAAACAGAGATGGGTATAGCCTCAAAGCTCGTTTAAGTCGAGAAACACTTGACTACAATCCTCACCTATTCTGGGCTCCAGAAGGTAAAACAATGATAAGCTTTCTTCATTGATGTCCTTCCAGCTTCCAACCTGAGTGAATAAATGAAGACAATGTTAACGTTACTCACAAGTCCTCCATCAATACAGAAGAGCAGGAAATGTGAAATCTCATTTAATCCAAAGCATCCTGACCAGACTTGGGAGGGACTTCGATTTGGATTACGCGGCCAGTTCCATGATCTATTTGTGTGTGGTGGGAAAACAGGGTGCCGGTGAAAAGCCCCTTTTAACGGAATAATTTCAGACGTGGCCAGGCGGCGCGCTCACATTCCACTGGACGATGGCGTTGGGGATGATGGCGCAGGGCCCAATCACGCGGTTGCCGTTCACGGTGAACCCGTGCAGGCCGTAGCTGTCGACGAACATCATGTTGGGGGAGTCTCGCTGCAGCATGGTCACCGTGGTCTTCTCGTAGAGGTCATCGTCGGACGGGCTGGCGCCGCTAAACGGCCTGCGGGTGACGAACGGCGCACAGGTTGAGTGACTCGGAGACCTGTACGCGGATGCTCGCGCGTACAGAACCTTCACGTGGAGATTTGTAACACAATCCTTACTCCGAGACCTGTGCAGTTATTCACATACTTGAGCCCCACACATATATAATAATATATAATAGCATTTTATAGAGCGCCTTTCACCCGAGGGTCACAAAGCGCTGCACAAGGGCCGCGGAGAGAGCGGCATGTCAACGACAGAAAAAATAAATAATAATAAAAACAAAGCAACAAAAATAAAATTATTAAGACTGCTTCGAATACACCGAAAGGTCGTGAAACTGAAAGGATAAACAGGTCCCTTACGTAGTTCCGTACACGCGCGCACCACATGCGCGCACACACACACTTCAAGCCTGAATCCAGGACCTGTACAAAGACATCCACGCACAGAGGTCTCAATCAGACCCATACATAGCGACAATGCAATCTAGAGCCTCGCACTCGGATAGCAGTCACGAGTGTTGGTGGCTGCGCGGGAACCAAGCTCGTGTCTGGTTCGTAGGGCAGCGCGCTGACCACTGTACCACCGCTACCTTTAGAGTGACCAACGCAGACCTCGCCCAAAGTTTGCAGACCCTTCCCGTGCACCCTAGGTCCCTGTGCTCTGATCTTAGGTGCAGGACGTCGTTAGGGAGGCAGTCAACGCCACCAAGGCATAATGAACTTTCCGCGTGCGGCGCTTTTAATATGGGCACGCCACAGACTCACGACTCATCCCTTATTCGAGTCGGATTATCTAAACCGAGTACCGTTTCGTGGCACGTCACCCGTGATTGCCCTGCAGAGACGATGACACCCGCCACATCAATGCGGAATTTCCACCGCTGCCTTAAACCGGCCTGCGGACTAAATTGCCCCCGGTGCCCTAAGCTGGAATGGCGTCGCATTCTAGGTATAACCCTGCCTTGCGCCCTGTGTCTGCCGGGATAGGCTCCGGCTCACTGCGACCCCGTAAAGGATAAGCGGTTTCTGACACTGGATGGGTTAAACCGGGTGGAGGACGCATTCACTTGGCGACTGAATGACCTCCGTTTAATACTGAGGGTGAGCGGCGTGACCTAGCGTAGCGGCTCCGTGCCGGGCTCGGTCGGCCTGGACGCTGTCCCTAGCAATGCCCCCCCATGCTCCTCACAGCCCCCACGAGCCCAGGCTCCCACCTGTGGAGGCGGCGAGCGGGGAGCGCCGCGGGGCGGAGAAGGACGCGACCTCCTGCGTCTCTTCCGCGGCCCAGGGCCGTCAAAACACGTGAGGCCATGCGCGCCGCCATGATGCTCCCGTCTCAACAACACGGCGCGGTGACGTCACCACGCACGGGCGTAGTTGCGCCGAACGTACGTGCGGCGACCGCGTGACAAAAGGCAAAGCTCCCCGTGTGGCGTTGACGGACTGTACGGTCAAGTGCTGTTGGTGAGTTTCACCCAAGAAGGTCGGCACGGCACACGAAGGGGGCGGATGACCAGCGGCATGCCCGTCCCGCCGTTGTCTCCCCAGTGATAGATAGATAGCTATTACAGCAGAAAAAATACCCAGTGAGCTTGCAAGCTATTTACAGGATTCCTACGACACTACAAACACGCGAATTTACAAAAATAAATAAAAATAGCAAACTAACCAAACAAAAACAAAAAATGACCAATAGGTCGGACGTGGATCTTGTTGTCTGGCGTGATTAATGATAAGGTTATAAGCTGGGGTCGGTTAGAACGCTTCACCCCATAACTGTCCCTTGCCACCCAGAAAAAGTGTGGCCTTTTTTATTTATTTATTCCAGTAACGATTCAATCTTGGCGTCTCGCCCCGTCCTTCTATCATCATCATTGTCAGAAACCTCTTAATCCTGTACAGGGTTGCGGTGAGCCAGAGCCTATCCCGGCAGACACAGGACGCAAGGCAGGGGCTATACCCAGGATTTGACGCCAGCCCATCACGGGGCACCGGGGGCAATTTAAGTCAGCAGCCCCATTAACCCATGCAGCAGCATGTCTTTGGACCGTGGGAGGAAACCGGAGTGCCCGGCAAAAACCCCACGCGGACACGGGCAGAACATGCAAACTCCACATAGAAAGACGTCACCCGAGCCAGGATTCGAACCTGGGTGGTTCTTGCTGTGAGGCGGCAGCGCTACCGTGCCGCCCAGGTCCTCGTACCGCAGAAAGGCAATCGACTCGTAGGCTACGAGTGGATGATGCTACGAGTCGTGGCATCATGCCTCTGACCTTGAACTTCACGCCTCACGCACCTCGATCGTGACGGCACGTCGGGCGTGGCGGCATCAATAATGAAAACACCCTAAGCCTGCGACATGAAAAGAAAGCAAGACACTTCAGTGGGCAGGAGTTGGTGTCGCGTTCTTCCTGAGCCGGTGTCCTCTCACCGTGCACTGGAACCCTACACGCGCTACTCATCCACACTTGTGTCCCGAAACACGGCCCACGCCTAGAGATTTTTTTACCGAGATGTTCCCCTGCGGGCTTGAAGCTACGGTCACCACGTAGCTTCGTTGAACCGCCTTAGATCCCTGTTATAATAAACATTGCTGCCTAGCTGCAATTGTGCAATGTGATGGCTAGGCAGAAACATAGACTCAGAGATACATTGAGACTCATAGAGGCTCATAGGTGTTTTCAAGGGCTGCATATTCCTTTTCATTGTATTTGGAACACGCTTCTTCAACTTATTCCCATCCCACTGTTAAACTTTTGGACTACTTTGTCTTTTGGTAATTTATTGGAATTACTTGACCCTGTGCAGCGCTTTGTGACCCTAGGGTGAAAGGCGCTCTATAAAATGCTATTATAATTATTTTGCCTTGCGCAGCGCTGTGTTACCGTTCACCTTATGATTATGGCTTACGTTTTATCGTTGATGCTGTAAATCAGTTAAATTCGTTGCATTACCTTCTGACTTTACATATTGTTTATGTTGGTTAATTCGCACGTTTGCATCGCAGAAATCCAACGTAAAGAGCGTGCAAACTCCCAGGGTATTTTTCTGTTGTAATGACAAACAATCTGTCTGTCTCATGTGTTGTGAGGCTATGAAGAAGGGTCGTTGCCATTTATATATTCACTTAAAAGCGGTGTTATTGACGAATGTGACCGGTGTTTAGATTCCTGGTGGTGGCTCAATACTGGTGAATTGGGGGGCCTAAGCAGATGTGAAGTTTGAAGGCCACAACTTCCGTTTTATAAACGCCGAGATGATAAACGAGGGGATAAATGCAGACAAGACATTTCGCTTTTCGAATTCGATTCTTCGAAGCGTGATGGTTATGGCATCTGTTGAGCAGAGGCGTAAGGAGCAATACAGGTGATACTTGACAATATAGATGCAGCTAGACATGGATGAGGATTGATGAGAGAAGAGATGAGATTAACTTTGTAAATGTTGGCTTTTTTAATTAGAATTAAAATTTGGATCCCCCAATTTTTTTTCAGGAATTAGAAGCCTCTTGAGCTACTTGGGCCCAAGCGTTTGCTTACTTTACCTATGCCTAGCACCACCGCTGGTGTTCATCACTCAAATATTTCCATTTTTTAAAACCTGCAACAAATTCGCTCTGATCATTGACTAGAAAACCTATAGAAGCATTTACTAAGGTGACATTTCCGCTTCCCATGCTCAAATAACACCTTTACGTTTGGCCCAGGATAAAGAGTCAGAATCTCATTCACTTACGTGACGGGTTCACATCACCACCATCAGAGGTGCGATTATTCACTATCATATCAAACAAATAACCGTCCATCAATACCACCGTGGGCGGCACGGTGGCGTAGTGGGTAGCGCTGCCGCCTCACAGCAAGAAGATCCCGAGTTCGAATCCCCGGCTCGGAGGCCTTTCTGCGTGGAGTATGCATGTTCTCCCCATGTCCGCGTGGGTTTTCGCCGGGCACTCCTGTTTCCTCCCACCGTCCAAAGACATGCTGCCAGGTTAATTGGCCTACTGAGTAAATGGCCCCAGGCGCCCTGCGATGGACTGGCGTCCCATCCTCGGTGTTCCCCTGCCTTGTGCCCTGTGTCTGCCGGGATAGGCTCCGGCTCACCGCGACCCTGTACAGGATTAAGCTGTTTCTGAAAATGGATGGATGGAATACGACCGTGACAGTTCATCGAATCTCTGGGGGAGGTGGGGGGTGGGGTTGGAGAAGCGGACTTATTAAGTCTGCACCGGTGACGATGCACGCGACGGAAACATGAACCCGTAACCACGATGGGCTGTCCTTGTGCGCGCCTCGGGGGCAGCCTCCGCTATGTCACTCCTGTAATGAGAGCGTGGCCGAATTCATTAATTATCAAGGCCCTCTGGAAGTCCTCAATCCTCACGGTGAAAGCGCGCACCGACCAAGCAACGCACGCGGACAGACACGCTCACAAGCACGCGGACGCACAGCGGCTGAAGGGGTCCCTTCTTTTCGGCGACACGGCTGCTTGCTGGAGGACACCGGCCGCTGCTCGGGGACCACCATGCTCAACATCAACGGCATGAGGCTGCTGGATCGCGGCCGTGGTAGCGGCGGCAGGATGGCCCGCGATGGTGGGCCAGGGCGACCGTGCCAAAAGAGGCCCCTGCTTGGCGCAGGTGCTGTGGTCGGTTTTTTTTTTTTTCAATGAAATTTGAGCGGAGAAATTACAAGGTGCCGAAGATTTTTTGTTTCGTTTTAGTCGACGATAGCTATGAGTGGATGTGAATATCCTCAAAGGTGGAGATGAATTATCAACCAGCACGCTACGGGCTGTTCTGCTTTTTGCCGGGATCTTCCTGTCTTTCCAGCCCGTTGTCTTTGCAAATATGTTAAGTCTTCCCGAGACATTCGCCGATCTGGTTGCCTATGACTAAGCTAAATTAGCAGAATTACATTATTTGGTAACGTTATTAGAGTCTGCACTGCGCAAGGGAAGACCAACAATGTTAATTCGCTGCATATGTACAGTATGTGAAACATGTGTACATGCGTTCAATCATTAACTGACCTGAAAATATTGTGTAAATGGCGCGCCGTTCACGAAAAGATTCGATAATTAAGTCGACTAATCCGTATGTGTTATTTAGTCAACCAGACTAAGAGACTGACAGCCTGAGACGCGACTAACATTCCACTGGCTACTGTTGTCCGTCGCTCCGAGACGAGAGCTGACACGATCGTGAATCGACCCTGGGCAGGTGGCAGCGCTGACAACGACGACGAGGTTGAGGAGGAGCGGTTCGGGACCCACGGGGGTGAGGACGACACCACTGCCGAGGCCACACGCAGGGCACTTGGTCCCGGCGACACAGGTGAGCATCCCAGCCTGGACGCGGTGTTGTGGACACCACGGAAGAACGTTCACCCCTGATGGTTGCTCTTCAGAGCTGTTCTTTCGGGATAGCCGTGTCACTGAGCGGTCTCCGTCCCTCCCTCGCAACGTTTTGCCTCCCACGTTGGGAGCAGGCGTTACAACGTGCGCGTTCCAACGCGGGAGGCGAAACGACGTCGCGAGGGAGAGATGGAGATCGCTCAGTGACACGGCTATCCCGAAAGAACAGTTCTGAAGAGCAACCATCATAAATCGAGCCGTTAAAACCTAAATCAATACAAAGATACGCCATCTTCCCCCGTCGTTTAGCCGATAACAACTGTTGGGGCGGGTGCCGTTAGCATCGTGAGAGTTCCGTGCCATGGCAGGTCTCGCTCATTCGTACCTCGCGGGTGGAAACCCGCGGTTGTTAAATGTCCACGTCATCTACAGGGACTCGCTCGCCACACCACAAGGCGAAGGGTCGAGGTTACGACGACCGCCTTCGGCAGCACATGGTCCTGGCTCGCGAGGAGGCCCACATGCGACCAGAGGGCCCACCCCGAACACACGCCTCGCAGAACAAACCAGGAGGTCTCGTCGACCAAACGGCTCCAGCCAGACGACCGGTGTTACGCTGCTCCATCTGCAGCCAGAGGAGGAACGACCTCAGGTCCTGTCAGCAAGGAAACTCCGCCGGCAGTGACGTTTTGTCCGAAACCGGCGACGAATCGGGGCTGCAGGCCGTCGTCGCCAGGTCTGGAGTCAAACCGGGTTCCCGGCAGGTGGCCCGGAGCGTCGGACGCAAATCGGGCCAGAGTCGCGTCAGCTCTTCGTCTTCACTGCCGGCCACGCCGGTCATCACCAGCCTGAGCTTCAGCCGCAGCTTCACCTTCTCGGTGTATGCGGTGCCCGCTGAATAGAAGTAGCGGTAATAATAATAGCATTTATAGAGCGACTTTCACCCGAGGGTCACAAAGCGCTGCACAGGGCTGCGGAGAGAACGGCACGCCAACAACGACAGAGAACGTAAAATCAGCAACATGCAGGA
>JAZEWU010000050.1:3241943-3252503 GCA_036362915.1 Geotria australis | reverse complement strand
CAACATCGACAGAGAACGGAAAGTCAGCAACATGCAGGAAGATATCGGGGGTTTCCCCCCCCCCCGTTCTAAACATTTAGTCTGGTATCAGGTTCCCAGTTACCTCCATATTCTCGAGGTGAGCTTATTATTTTGTCAGAAATTCACATGTTTGTTGTGTCGCAAGTGTCCCGTAAAGAGCTTGCAAGCTCGCTGGGTATGTTTCTGCTGTAGTAATAAACATCTATCTATCTATCAAACGCGTGCGCGGACGGTCATTCACAGTGGAGGCCGCGAGTTGAAAGCCTGCCTGCCTGCTTGTTTGATTTACACAAAGGGCTCTGACGAACTGCAAGCAATCTCGAGAGGTCAGAGCAGGGAGGGGGTTAACGCGAATACAGTGATTTTTATATTTGCCGTTTCAAGGTCGTGGCAAATGAAAACAAAACAAATGCTGCATCATGAGGCCCCGGGGGCTGCAGAGAGAGTGGGCCCGGCGCTCAAGCGAGAGAATTTGGCCCACCGTCCGGCGGCGGCGCCGGTCCACTGGGGGCCTTTGCGGAATTTAATATTGGGCGGCCAGACTTTACGATTTATAATATTGCACGTGGTGGGGGTGTCAGAAGAGATATGGACATCGAATAGGCGTTTAATGAGATGATGGGAGAAAGGCGGACGAGTGCCGGAGCTCCAGTGAGACGAGAGGCGCGTGAAACGGAATGTGGTGCGTTGAGCGGAGTGTAAACAAGAGACAGATGGAGTTGAGAAGTGAGTGGAGCGATACAAGGATACATTTTTGAAAATAATAATTTTTTGCATGTTCTCCCCGTGTCCGCGGGGGTTTTCGCTAAGCACTCCGGTTTCCTCCCACCGTCCAAAGACATGCTGCCAGGTTAATTGGCGTACTGACTAAATTTCCCCAGGCGCCCTGCGATGGACTGGCGTCCCATCCTCGGTGTTCCCCTGCCTTGCGCCCTGTGTCTGCCGGGATAGGCTCCGGCTCACCGCGACCCTGTACAGGATTAAGCGGTTTCTGAAAATGGATGGATGGATAGATAATTCGTTTTTTGTTTATTACAATTTTAATTCAAGAATATAATTGGTTCACCCCTGTTTTATCATCACAGCGTTGGTGCCTGACAGCGAGCAGGGTCCCGGGTTCGAATCCCCGACTCGGGGGCCTTTCTGTGTGGAGTTTGTATGTAAAACACATGCTGCTGCTTGCATAGGTTAATTTGGCCTGCGGACTAAATTGCCCCCGGTCCCCTGTGACGGGCTAGCGTCCCATCCTGGGTATAGCCCTGCCTTGCGCCCTGTGTCTGCCGGGATAGGCTCCCGCTCACCGCAACCCTGTGCAGGATTAAGCGGTTTCTGACAATGGATGGACGGGCGGATATTTTTTTTTTTAAGCTACGGGTTGGGATTGCAAAACCACACAGACATCTGTGCTGCGGGGAGGTTTCGCGTACCTCAGCTGTTCTCGCCGAGCAGTGCTGTGGCTAGTGTGCACGGAGGTGAACGTTTGCTGGCGTGGCAGTCACATCAAGGTTAAAGGGGTGGAGCTGAAAATAACCCAGCAGTGTCCTTCACGGCCGCTCGGGGAAAATGTGGCCGTTCATTCCTCGCGCGTAATTGGCCGGAGCTCTTCTCCCACCGCTAGCCAGGGTCCCCCGACATTGATCTCCGCGCCCCGAACCTCCCGTATTATTACGGCGTTTATATTGCGGGGGTGTCATGATACATGCATTCGTGCATTGAGTGGATAATTTTAGAAGGGGGAAAAAAAACCTGTAGTTTTCACAATTTCAGATTTTTTTCGGGGGGGCGTGTCGTGTCATGGGACGGAGAGGGCCCGCTCGGATATCTTGAAGGGAAAGCTTTCGTGTTCGCGAACGGCCCGTGGAAGTGGATATCACGGAGCTACCTCTGAGATCATTTTCGAGCAGAAGCTATCACTTTGCCACCGGTTCTGCACAAAAATAATAATGCTTATCACGTAGATGTCAAAATTATATCTTAATTCCAGAGCTGAAATGAAGTGGCCGTACGTTGGCGCAGTGGTAATACCTGCGCCACACAGAAAGTCCTGCCTAAGGCAATTGGAGGCCCACCTTGGTAGCCTTTCTGTGTGGAGTGTGTGTTAGCTCCCTGTTCTGCGTGGGTTTCCTCAGGGATCTCCGATTTCCTCCCGCAATTAAAAAAAACTCGGAAAGTAATTGGCCTTTAACATCATAATGTATAGGACGCAGTGTCTGGAAAATGTTGGCGCCAGCTAACCGCGCAGCTGTCTCCCCGCCTCTCTGCGGTTTCCTCGCGCAAATACCATCGATATCGAACGAATATGCACGTGTTACAAATTGTGTTGATTATTAACTGAATGTGATGTTGTTTCGTGCAGCCCAGTTTAATTACAGGCCCTGCGACCTCTGGGTCATCCGGCCATCTCTTTTCACTGATTCCTATGGATTTTATTCCGCTTGTGATCTTGTTTCACGGCCCTTTGTCAATACACTGCTTGGTGAAGGCCCGTCCATGCCGTCTTGGTTGTGGACGTTGTTTGACCATACTTCTTCACGCTGGTCACTTCGGGTTCGAGAAAGAGCGAATCCCAAGAACGATTCAGATATTATTCGCCGCTGATGCTAGCCGTGGTTAAGAATCGAACTCGGGCGGCCGAGTTCAGAGTACAGTGCGCTAACCACTATGTCACCTGCCCATAATAATAATAGCATTTTATAGAGCGCCTTTCACCCGAGGGTCACAAAGCGCTGCACAAGGGCCGCGGAGAGAACGGAATATCAACAACGGCAGAAAAAACACAATTAATAAAAACCAAAGCAACAAAAATCCCATTAAATGTGGCGTTTTAAAATCGGTGTATTTATTTATTGGTATTATGTACAACATAGACGTGGCGAACATTTGGACCGGTCCTGGGGCTCCTGGGGGATTCCCAGGCGTTCCCAGGCCAGCCGAAGGATATTATCCCTCCAGCGTGTCCTGGGTCGGCCTCTCGGTCTCCGTCCAGTGGGCCGTGCCTGGTAGACTTCCCGGGGGAGCTTCACAGGGGGCATCCTTACCAGATGCCCGAACCACCTCAACCGGCTCCTCTCAATCCGAAGGAGCATCGACTCTGCTTTGAAATTCTCACGGATTTCTGTGCTCCTCACCTTGTCACGGAGAGTGAGCTCCGTGTGACGTGTCACTTGCACATTAGACTAACCTTGGTCTCGAGAGGTCTCAACCTGGTTAAACACCAACCTGACTTCACCCTTGCAGCCACGAGAGGCGCTATATTCACCACGGTGCGCCGACAGTCACAATGTTTCAATTCAACATTTCAAATGCTACAACGTGGAATGTTGGTTGTGCATGGTGGTCCAGATGTGTTGTGACCCTCATTTAATTCTCTGAAACGTAATAGTGTTGTTTATCGATGTGTGTGGGGGTCTCAAGACATTTGGTCCACCCTGTACAGTATATATCTGTGATGAATTGTGTTCATCTGATCATATTAGTATTGTACTCGTTACACAGTACAATACTGTATTTTATACACTGCATTACTGTATCTGTATGTTTTTCTGGATCGGTGGTACTGTAGTTTCTTTGCCAAGCTCGGGAGAGATGGGAGTAGGCCAGTGGATTCTTGAATACATCAGTGTGGAGTTTTGATGGTCATACCCTAGTATGGTGGGTTCCCTTTGGGTGCTTCAGTTTCCCATCCCATATGAAGCCAATTGCGAATTCATGGAATTTACCAAACAACCCAGGGCAGGATATTCCTGAAACATAATTTGTAGACTCGCAGAGGCTTATTTCTGGATTTAAAAAGATAATTATAAATTGACTGTTCCACAATTAAATCCAATGCGTGTCCAGTGAGGGCCTTCAGCCACTTGTGGAAATTCCACATTTCTGTGCCGAGGCTCGGCCTCCCCACAGGACGCGCCAGAACCCCCGCTGCCGCGTGTGCAATGATTACTTTCACCTGCGTTAGTTCACTGTACCAATAATCGATCACACTGTGCCAATAAGCGTTCACGCTGCGGCAATAACCACATTGTGCCAATATTCGTGATGCGCCAATATTTCAAACCGGTTGAGACGTTTCTCAATCTACCCCAGTATCACCCAAACTTAAAAAAATCATAAATATGTATTATTACAGTATTGTGGAAACGCTTTCCTAGAAGAAAAAAAACTGGGTGACAAATCCAAGCATGGGACATAATCCTTCGTTTTGTTAAAACGCGTTTAACAGAAATGCTGACAATCGCTACAACGTGCTGTGTGAAGGTGGGGGAGCGGTGGCGCAGCGGTTAGCGCGCTGCGCTACAAACCAGGAAACCTGAGGTTGAGTCCCGCTCACGGCCACCACCATCGGTGACGATTACCTGAACAAATACTGCGCCTCCCCTAGGTTGACTCAGCCTGAAATGAAAACCTGATGCCGTGCGTAAATATTGGCGCTCGGGCGTGGTGCCAGCCTCCATAGGTGCTGCTCGCAAACAGCACTTGCCCCCAAAGTATATGAAGTACATAAAGGCCATACGGGGTGGTAGGCGGCGAGTGGAGGGTAGGCGTGTGTGGGGTGGGGGGGTCTTTGTTTTGGGGGTGGGAGCCAGCGTGCAATCGGAGACAATCCTCGCGATCTCACGTTCAGAGCGACGCGACGCAACCAAGCCGCTTGTCCCTCCGTTCCCTGCCATCTGCACCCCCGGGGGCTCCGGGCAAAATAAAACAAAGGCGGCCAATAGCATCCCGGCGCTGCCAAGCGGCTCCTCCTCCCAGGCAGACAGGGATGAGACGCGAGCGACCGGGCAGCGGAGCAGAGGCGGAGATGGAGGTTGCGAGCGGGCGAGTGTGATTTCCACTGGATTGGCGGCGGAGCGACGAACGACGGTCTTCATTTATCTACCGTGGTCTATATTATTAATCGCCGCTCGTGAGTCGGCGTGGGGTCTGCTTGCTCGCTCGCTCGCTCGCTCGTTGCATCCGATGAACAACGCGCTGCGCGATTTGAAATCGGCCGGATCTTGACCGTCGGAGGTGGCAAGGCGGGTGAGCGAAACCACTCGGTCGCCAGGCAAGGAGGGCGGCAGGGAGGCGGGCAGCCGAGGCCTAAGGGGAAGCTTCGGAGCAGACGGTAACCCCCCCCCACCAACCCACCCAACCCCGGCTGAAAGTTGACCGCGAAGCCTGCCAGCCCGACACGGCACCAGGGACAGCAATCCGACCGAGGAAGCGAGTCAGCCAATCAAAGCGATTCGCAGCATCTGTCATATTCTTCACACAACCACAACAGAAGAGCAAAACCAGCAGCGGACCAGCTGAAATCGCTTTATGTCAGCCAGCCAAGCCAGCCGGCCGGTTAGTTTAACCGGTCCATTTATTTCACCAGCCAGCAAGCAAGCAAGCCTGACCAGCCTGCCAGCTAGCCAGATTGCAACAATCCAGCCAGCGACACTAGCGAGCCAGCCAACTGGCTAGATATCAAGACAGCGGACTAGGCACCTTACGCACTAGCCAGTCGGATAACCGGCAATCCAGCCAGGCAGGGCAGGCAGCAACACAACCTGTTTATCGGACAGTCAAACATCCCGCTGGCAAGGCAAGCGGCCGGGCAGGTGCTCCAACCGCGGGGAGACAAGAAGGAGAGGTTTTGACCTCACGGCGACCCAAGGCCGGGACCGGAGTGCCAGGACCGCACAACACAGGTACTGTAACTGTACGTCCTCTGCGAAGAGTGAGCCGCCTGCACTGCACGTAGCGTCTCACATCGGTGGTGCAGCTGACGAGCGTGCAGGCGGTGCAACTGCGCAATGCCCCCCTCCCCCCCCTTAGCAGCCGGGGGGGGGGTCTTTCGCCGGGGAGCGAAGAGAGGGCATTTTGGGCAGGGGGCACCAGATTTAATTGCGTGCACCAGGGCCCGTGCCAACCGCGCTGCGCCACGGAGGTCGTAGGCCACGGAGGTCGTAGGCCACGCAAGGCCCACTCTGAATATGTGTTTGCAGGCGTGCTATGTATAGCTGTCTGCAGCACAGCTGTCGGTGCTATAGCTGTCCCGAATGGGCGGGGTATGTGTTGGTACACTCACGTGGAATACTCCATTCCAATATTCTTCTCTCGAGGGGCCCCATCCCGGCTGTGATTATGTCATGGTTATCTTGGCAGCGACGTTGGGAGTATTTGTTTTGATGCCGTCTGTGTCCCGGCTAGGGCGCCTTGCTGTGTGGAGTTTGCATGTTCTCTCCCCGTGTCCGCGTGGGTTTTCGCCGGGCACTACGGTTTCCTCTCATAGTCCAAAGATGTGCTGCTGCATAGGTTAATTGACCCGCAGATTAAATTGTCTCCGGTGCCCTGTGATGGACTGGCGTCTCATCCAGTGTATAGCCCTGCCCTGCGCCCTGTGTCTGCCGGGATAGGCTCCGGTTCACCGCAATTCTGTACAGGATTAAGCGGTTTCTGACAATAATGATTGTTAGTAGTAGTAACTGTGATCATGTGAAGGCACTGTGGGTAGTTTTAATAATTCTCGCTTGCGCGTGAGATTATTGTCAGAGTTGTATTGAATGTTTAGGGTTTAAGCAGTAGGGTGGTGCACCTGAGTTTGATTCCTGGCCATGTCTAACATCGGTGCGAAATCTGACATTTTATTGGGCCCCCTCCATCAACACTGGATTAACAAAGTCCTTCATGACATGAATGATAACTTAGTACAGTATGCACTTCGGCCAATATCGTCTTCGTTATCCCAACGGGTTGATAAAATGGCTACCGCTTTGTGGTAAGTAAAGTGTGGTTTTCTCATGTAGAGTTTGGTACCGCCATGTGAATGTGGAATTTCACCACTGGCTCAAACATGCCAGTGGAAACTGGAGTGCCGGATCCCGATTATACCGTGACTTTGCTAGAATAAAATCAGTCAATATATACACCATTATTAGTAAATGTTAAATATTGTCTCAACGTTGTGTTTTAAATGACAACCCAACGCACAAACAGTAATTATCTTGCGGATACCTGCTACCCAGGTGACATCTTCTGGGCTGTGCAACACGAGTGTTGAGATGCGTTACTGAGAAAACTGACTTTCAATCGACTTTCAGGAGCTTTCTCTGATCACACCCACCACGGTGTTGTGACCGCCATACTTTCTAATCCCACTCTACCGTGACGTCATTCGAGCGCCATGGTGGTGATGTGCTTGGCTGAGTTCAAAGTCTTTATTTTCTCATTAAGGAGTCTTCAAAAGTGTGTTCACTGGTGGCATGAGCCAACTAAGCAATGCATAGAGTCCCCAAGCAGCTGAAGGGGCGCTGGATTCATAACAAGGAGTAAACCAACACATCATCTCACATTCAAATCATAACAAAGATAGAAAATGCGAATTTACTTTTGGAGCTTTTCACGGCTCGATTCATGATGGCTGCTCTTAAGAGCTGTTCTTTCGGGATAGCCGTGTCGAGGGATCTCCCTCTCTCCCTCGCGACGTTTCGCCTTCCACGTTGGAAGGGCGATCGCTCGACACGGCCATCCCGAAAGAACAGCTCTGAAGAGCAAGCATCAACATGCGAAGTAACATAAAGCAGATACTGAATCTGTCCGTCCCTCATCTCGATCCTGCCTGCATTTCCCTTCTCTCACCTCACGCCACCTCCATCTCTTGTCTCCCCATCTCTTCAGTCATCTCACGAGGCGTTTTGTTAAATCGAAAGGGTGGACCCCCCAAAAAACCGGTTAGGATTCGCTCCCCCGATAGGCCCTGGCACTCACATTGTTTACATTGCGCCCATCGGGGTGGGGAGACATCGCAGGATGGTTTTTTTTTACTATTATTACCTCCGCGATAAGGGCCGTTTGTCTTGTGAGTTGCGTCCCGCGCGTTCAGCCGCGTGGGACCGAGCTGCGAGTATGAATGACAGTTTGAATGCCACTAGGCCTTTTAAATGCCTCTCCTTCACTCAGCGGCGAGCCCGTTGTAGCGGGCAGACGGCTCCTCTGACAAAACATCAACAGCTGACGTTCAGGAGAGCGCGCGCTCTCCTGAACGTCAGATGAGTAAAAGAAGCCACTGTGTCCCTATTTTAGTCATTTGCGTGATGATAATAATACTGTACTGATGTAGGTTTCCACGGCTCGATTCATGATGGTTGTGCGGTGGTTGAACACGGTATATCCATCCATCCATTATCAGAAATCACTTAATCATGTACAGGGTTGCGGTGAGCCAGAGCCTATCCCGGCAGACACAGGGCGCAAGGTAGGGCTATGCCCAGGATGGGATGCAATTCCGGGAGGAAATTTAGTCAGCGGTATAGTCGAGACAAAGCCTTGCAAGCCAAGCCAAGTCAAGCCAAGCCAAGTCAAGCCAAGCCAAGTCCTTCCATGTTTGTGCCGACGCCGGGGTCTGAGAGAAACGGAATTTCGATCCCCTATATGCCCTTTACATATGGCAGAATTGACAAGTAAATCTGAATTAAATTGAGTGATGGGCTGGGGCCCTCTAATTAGTCACGGCCGGCTGACTGTATTTGAACCCAAAGGTGTCGGTGGTTCCAGCTCGAGACACTTGACCTTAGGGACACGCGGCCACCTCCACTGATCCACGTCTTGACCCGGCGGCCAGAGTTCATCACCGCGGCGATATGCCCCGTTAGTCGCCGACGCGGGTCACTGGGCAGGGGCGGTGGAACCATAGGGACGGTGCCGAGATAATAGTTTTAATAATTTTACATTTATAACGCTCACATATTCATTCACTGTCGAAGGTACTCATTCGACAAGCGAACGACTCAGAACGAGGAAAGCGCAGAGGCGGAGGAGGCAGCCAGGCGGTTTGCCGGCGCCATATTGCCACACACTGCCTCCTATATATTAGGATGTTATCGGTCAATTAATTAATAGTCTATACACATATCTCCGTGTATCGCCGTGCGTATCTCTGTGTGTGTATCTCTGTGAGTGTGTGTCTCCGATGCAGATTTTCACGGCTCGATTCATGATGGTTGCTCTTCAGAGCTGTTCTTTCGGGATAGCCGTGTTACTGAGCGATCTCCGTCTCTCTGTCGCGACGTTTCGCCTCCCACGTTGGAAGCAATGCCTGATAATTGGAGGCAAAACGCCGGAGACCTCATCATCCGTTTCAGGGGAATGCTCGACACGGCTATCCCGATTGTCATCACAAATCGAGCCGTGACAAACGTACACCAGTGCAATGTTTGTAATGCTGAATCCCATGGGTGTTTTCGAGACGCGTAAAATCTCTTCGTCGGAAAGTAAACCGATTAAAAATAGAATACAGTACTACTGTACTGTGTTCTAGGTCTTCTCCATCCCGATTCTAGTTCGCTAAACGACACAGTATTATTGACATTAGTTTCACGTGTTGCGTGTGTGTGTGAGTTAAATGTGTAGATTGTCAGCAAAATAAATCGAAAGACAAATGCGCATGTGTTTGAAACACACTGACTTGGCATAGCTGGGAGAACAGGTAGTGTCCATTTAAGGGATTCTAAGCCGATTAACCCACAACACCTGGCTCCATACCGTGACCGACCCTAGATGTAGATGTTTATTATTACAGCAGAAAAAAATACCCAGTGAACATGCAAGCTCTTTACGGAATTCCTGCATGGACACAACAAACACAGTGAGCTCTCTGCACTTTGTGGTAGCCTCGAAGTGCACCTAGCCTGGCACGAGTGGTGCGGTGACGTCGCCGTCCTAACTTAGTGGTCAACGGCGGCTGTTGTGTTAGTTGTGTCTGCGTGTGTGTTTTGTCAATGTGGTGGGGGAGCGGTGGCGCAGCGGTTAGCGCGCTGCGCTACAAACCCGGCCATCCGAGTTCGATTACCGCTCATGGCCAACACCAGTGGCGTAATCAGTCAGTTTGTTTGAATTTGAGTTGGAAGGAACCGTTGAGATATGTAGCTCTTTGTAAAAGTTGTCCAGCCGGGTGGGGTAAGCATGTTACAACATTTCATGGACAGTTTAGTTAGGACAGTTTAACCTAGGCAGCTTGACTTTGGACTGTGACGTATCAACTGAACCGATCCTGAATCTGCCCTAGGTCAACTCAGCCTCAAACGAGTTCCTCGTGCAATCTGTAAACATCAGTACTGACTGGCAGGGGAGGGAAGACAAAGGCGGCACCACTCTCTTTGTGCACCGTGCCAGTCTTCACAAGTGCTCGCTAACAGCACTTGTCCCAACTGCCTGTCAAGGCTATGGGGTGGGGGACCTTTTGCCTTTGTGTGTGTGGGGAGCGGTAGCTCAGTGGGTTAGCGCGCTGGGCTACAAACCTGGCGACCCGAGTTCGAATCCCGCTCACGTCCAACACCGGTGACGATTTTCCGAACCGGTCCTGGGCCTCCCCCTAGGTCGACTCAGCCTCAAATGAGTACCTAGTGCGGCGTGTAAACATCGTCAATAGGGAGACAAAGACGGCTGGGCGTAGTGCTGGCCACCCACCCCCTCATGTGCCGTGTCGGCCTTCATAGGTGCTCCTCGCTAACGGCACTTGACCCTGCAGTCTGTTCAGGCTATACGGGGGGGAATCTTTGTCTTTGTGGTGTG
>JAZEWU010000050.1:3220909-3235106 GCA_036362915.1 Geotria australis | reverse complement strand
AGACTCCCTCGACGCCGGGACGAATGTTGTCCGTCGACATTTAGCCGGAGAAGCCGCGCTTAAACCGCAGCTGCGCGTGACGAATCGATCGGGACAACGAGCGAACGGCGCGCACGGGCGTGGGGGGGGGGTGTCGGCGGCGGCCGAACCGCAGCGGGAATCGCGGCCTCCTCCGCCCGCGGACCGCGAGAGAAACGGTGGCCCCTGAACCGGCGCGGAGCCACGCGGGTCGTTGCGGTGGACGCGCGGGTCGGTATGCAAACGCCGCGTAACTCGTGGCGTTCTTTGACGTGTAATTTTTTTCCTCCCCGAGCGTAATTTTTAATTCAGATATTTTCCTAGAAACAAGATGAAATGAATGTTCTATCTTCTCGATTCAGGAGCACATGGTGTGGTCGGAGGTGGTGGGGGGCGGGGGAGCGCGGGGGGCGGGCAGCGGCAAAACGCGGCGGACACAAACCGGCGGCGGAGCGACGTTTGGGTTTCGGAACTAAAATGGAATTTCTTAGCGTACACACACACACAGACACGCGACAACTGCCATTTGCCACTAAGTGGTGGTGACGTCACCACGGCGCTTGTGCCACACACACGCACGCACCTGTATGCTTCGTTTCAAACGAATGTAAATACCGCTACGTAAACAAAACACGGACAGCCATACCGCAAGGGGGGTTTAAAATCCCCAGCGCTGGTCAAGAGCAGATGCAAACGACGTTGGTGAATCAGCCTTTCTGAGAGACGCGCCCACGCACACGTGCTTGTCTGTGTGTGCGCGTACGCTAACCCCATCCGTGCGCGTGGCCTACGCTTGCCACCTCCATCGGCACAAGTACAAAGCAGGACGCGTGACGGGAACAATAATCGGACTGTCTCACAGCAGCGCCGCGAGCGGAGAACTACCCGCACGAGCAGTGTCTAACGCAAACGACAACAACTCGGACCTTTGCCCCCCCGCCGCGAAGACCCGCAGCTTTCCCAAGGGACGGCGACGTCCCTCGACGAGACGGGGGGTACCGGGAACCCCCAGGGGGGTCGCTCTCTCCGCGACTCCCTCCGCCAGTCCGGAGGGAGAGCGGCGGGCGGGCGACACGAACGGGACGAGAGCGAACGCCGCCGCCGCTTCCGTCTAAAGCCCCACCTCGCCCTCCGCACGTGATTGCGGCCTACGCTGATGTGAACGCAGCCTGCAGGGAAACAAAACAAAAAAGATTACGGGCCAGATTCTTGGTGTTTTGGCGATCGCTGGCTATTCGTGCGTTTCTATGATAGTTTTCTTTTTCTTCCCGGGACCGCCGTGGGCCGATTTGCTGTCGAGTCGCGCGGTTCCGGCCTGTTCCAGTTTGTGCACTTGCGTAGGATTCCCAGGGACATGTGTTGAGGGTGCTGTTTTCCTTCCCGTACCCGGTTCAACACGGACGAGCCCAGAACCGTTAACTTTTCTTTTTGCTGGTTTAAGCACTGAGATTACCGCGCCCGAATATATCCGCGCCCGTTTAGGCGGCATGCGCGGTCACGCAGCCGGGGAAACCCGATTAAGTCCATGACGGTACCGCACAAATGATTCGGAATTGTTTGGTCACGGTGAACGGGCCGCTGCGTAGGATTTCGCGGTTACACCGTTTCCCGGCGCGTTTCCCGGTCGTACCGCGCGCCATTCGGCACGGTGTCCGACGTTTCGGTCCACGTGCCGCCGACAGCTTCTCCAGAAACCGGGCGAAACGCGTCGCACGAGAACCGGAACGCCGGAAATAGTTCCGAGCCACGCGCGCGGCACGGCACGGACACGCGCTGCGAGAGGTGTCGGCCGGGAGCGGTCGCGTCGCTCGAGATCGGTGGATATCGCTGGAGATTGCTGGAGATCGGTGGAGGTGCCCGCGCCCCAACATTGATAGCTGGTCGATAGCTGACGTGCGATCGGTGTAGGAGAGGCTGACATCTGAGACCCGCGTGGAGCGTCGTCTAGAGGCGCCCTAGATGCTCATTGACATCTCGCCGACCGCTCACAGCGCGCAAATTGATGGCGCGAAAAATCCACCGATGGAGCGTTTGCATCGCGCGATTTGAATCGGTTAACGTCGATACTGCAGCTCACGATACCCGCACAGAATTGCACGCGTGTTAGAATCGATGGGGTTTTTTTTTATTCGTGTGTGTGCTGCATGCCATGACGTGTGGATCGGAAATGTAGACACGCTAAAAAAAACTAACGTAACGAATGCTGGAAAGTGAGATGAGGTGTGGAGCGATGCGTGCTTTGAGTGACACTGAGCGACACAAGGGAGGGAGGGGGGGTACATGGATGGATCAGTGACGATACAAGTCCGAGACATCGTGGGGATTCTTGAGAAAGTGGGCTTGGGCAGGTCGGGTTGAGACTGACGGTGGAGCGGCAGCCAAAGGAGGGAACACACCCGAGGGGATGGAGCGATTAAATCAACTCCCGTGCGGGCGCTGGACGGATCATCGCGTGAACGTGTCTGTGAACGCACACAGCTGTGTCGCTCCAGACCATCCAGTGCTGTCCATGTAACGGAGTGGCGTGGTTGGTATGGGACACTGGCGCACGGGATGAAATATAATCCCAACCCTAACCCTCCCACCTCGTCTCTCCCGTCCAGTGTTCCCTCTGCGCGTATCCCAGCGGCTTAGCCCGTCCGGCGAGAGGCTAAAGGGGTCCCCTCCCGGAGCGGTTGCACTGCCCGCACGCTCGATGGTGGCTTAGCCGCTGGTGTGAGCTCATGTCTGGTGTCGCGCTACCATCGTGGGGCCCTTGACGAAGCGGCTATCGGAGCGCTCGGCAAAGCCGACGTTGCCGTCACGCTAAGGCACGCTGTGTCGGAACGGCGGTTCCATCGGAGGTCATTTTTTAACGATCGGTGCACACCGATGGCGTAGGAATCAAAATTTCAACTACTGTGTATATATTGAATACTACTCTGTGTTAGAATGAATAACAGGATGTTCAAAAAAACTATAACACGGGTTTTTTTTTTTTGAACGATGTTTCTGAGAGGGAAAGAGAGATATTTTGACGTTTCGACCGAATGGCCGCGTTTCTGGTTCACGGTACCGGCTCCTGTGGGCCGCGCGCTCAACGCAAAGGTCAAGCGCTGCTCCGTTAGAGCACCGAGCAGATTCCTCCAGGGGTGGAATTGGATAAAAATCACTCTGGGAACGGAACCGAGTCCGTGGCCCGTTTAGAGCAGGGGGTCTACGGAGGGGGTTGAGTTTATGACAACGCATTTGCCGCATTCCGGCGACTTCAGAGATGTAAAATAACCATCAAGATTGAAGACCGTGAAGGCCTAATAGGTTCCCTCTGGGATTTTCACACCGGGAGTGGGCTTTCCCGTGCGGTCCTGCCCAATTTCACCCCTGCTCGTCATGAGCCACCGAGCGCCCAGTTGGGATGAGTGGAGACGCGCTGTGGGTGATGTCACGATGGATTACGATGCGACGAGTATGCGGCACGCTGGCGTAGCGGTGAGTAAGCGCTGCCGCCTCACAGCAGGAAGCCCCCGCGTTCGAATCCCGGCTTGGGTGCCTTTCTGTGTGGCGTTTCCATGTTCTCTCCCCGTGCCCGCGTGGGTTTTCGCCGGGCAATCCGGTTTCCTCCCGCAGTCCAAAGACACGCTGCTGCATAGGTTTATTGGCCTGCTGACTAAATTGCCCCCGGGTGCTCTGTGATGGACTGGCGTCCCATCGAGAGTATGGTCCTGCCTTGCGCCCTGTGTCGAAAACCTTCCTCTCTGTAAACACAGAAAATATTTTTACGTTTCCCGAGCAACGGGACAGTTTGGCGAAGCGTCACTGGTTATCCTTTCCTCTCGGCGACAGCGATAAAATAAAACAAACCCTTGTATCGTTTGTTTAATTAACCGGATATTCACTGCGTTAAGTCCACTGAAACAGCAACTTTATACCTTATTACCATGTTATTATACTGGCAGTGAAGAGCGATAAACCACGGAGCCTATGGTGATCAAACGTAGCGGCGTATGTTTCAGGTATCTTTAGCAATGCTATCAAATAATAACTTTGTAATGTACACGCACAACACTGGATTCATTGAGTGGGGTTCCGTATGAGTTTGCTTGGTAACCCCTTTTTAATTTTAAACGTTTAAACTCGTACGTATACTAAGGCACACACGCGCGCTCGCTCGCTCGCACGCACACCCGCCCAGAGACTTAAAATAGCAAACGCGCGTTTAATTTAAAACGACTGCAAATAACCGAGCTTGACAACACACAACATACCCGTCAGTAAACTTTGGACAGTCGTCTAAGCCCGGGGCTTTGATTGCAGACGTGACAGACAGTTCAGGCAGCTGCACACGAGCGCCACAGCTGAGCGAAATGAAATCGGTCACAGCAACGCGTTGGGCGTGGGGAGGGTGGTCGTTTGACTGTACTTCACCGCGCTAAATTTAACGCGAAGGCTTTCTTGACCGATGTTATCCATAGTATAGCTCTTTTTATGAGTTAGGTTACGTAAAAATAGGTGTCGTAAACCCGCCTCAACCCGATACAGACAATTAGTAAAATGTTGTCGCGTGAACAAAACGTGCCAATTCTTTGCGACTTCAGCACACCGGTGTGTTGGAGAGCGAACTCACAACATTTAGACTTTAGGCACGACGTTTCGCTGATAGTTGCATGAAACTGATGATTGCAACTATCAGCGAAACGTCGTACCTAAATTAGCTGCACTCCTTCGGCCGCGCGAGTTCCCGGACTGTCTGACAAGACGTTTTGATTCTGAAACTTCCTCGATTAAAAAAAAAAGTAAGATTATGTCGATCGCAGCCACGGCACCCGAGTGAGGCCACGACCAAAACCAACGGGCGCTGTCAATCATCGGCTCGTTAGCGGCTGCCGGGGTGGATCGTGGATTATTCGTTAAAATCGTCTTCGTCCACTGCTGGATGAAGGCCCTCCCAATGCATTTCCGTGCCTCGCGGTGCCTGATACGCCATACCCGATCTCGCTCTTGAACGCGAACCGATCAAATTTCTCCCTCTCCACCGGGTGGGCTTACTCCTTATTGCGTTATTTGTTTCGGCCGCCCGCCGGCGCCGCACCCCGCCTTCCTTCCACACTTACTCTCTCGGCGAGGGTCAACATCTCCCGACGGTCTGACGCCTACGATTGTGAATTCGCTCCCCGTCGCTCCGGGCATCGCGTCACCTCCTTTGCGTCTCCGAGCACCTTTGGAGATGTTGTTCGGTCGTCTCTGTCGCCCGCGTGACGGAGATAATAATAATAATAATATCGATTTATAGAGCGCCTTTCACCCGAGGGTCACAAAGCGCTGCACATTGACGCTAGCGGGCCCGTCGATCCACGACAGCAGCCGCAAGCTCGTGCCAATCAAAAAAAAACCCGCACGGATTCGCACGGCGCAAACCCGTGGTATTCCTCTCCCATCTTTATACGGATGTTCGTTATTACAGGCAGAAAAACAAATTACCCGGTGAGCTTGCAAGCTCTAAAACGATAGATTCCGGGCGATTCGTACTGGCCGCGAGAAATAATCTTCCAGTTTGACGAGGTTGAGCCTCGTGTAAAGCGTACGTTTGGTCGTCGCGTTGCCGTTTGCATGCAGCGACGGAGAGTGGCGATGCGGTGGGGTGGGTGGTGGTTGCATGTGATGATCGTTCGATACACGCCGCGAGTGGGTTATTTTTTTGTTCTCTCCGTTTGACGGAAGTGTCCAGCGGCCCGCGTCAGTGCCGCTCTATGCAGGGATTGTCTCGGTTGACAGTGCGGCTGCACGGTTACCGGCACACGCTTTACACTCTCTCACCCGTGCACTACTCTGCGTTATGCTGTAAATTATACATTTTTTTTAGAGTACCGCGAGTGTCGGTTATTATTGTCGCTGTTTTTGTTTTAGCGCAAGATATTAGCGGCGGCTTTGCGAGGCCTTCATCCAGCAGTGGATTGATGACAGCCACCGCTGCGGATGATGATAATGATGATGATTACCGTGCAGCTCCGAGCGCAATTTCGTTGTGACAGCACTGCAGGAATCTGACGTGCGCTGAAAACGGAAGCCGGTTGGTTTGTGACAGAAGCGCGTTTTGCTGACGGCCCCAAAACGTGACTGTCGTTTCGTGCCGATCGCACTAAACCCGCGTGTTAATTTACTCCCGGGCGTTACCCACGGTCCACCAGCGCGAAGCACGATGATTTTGCTCGACGGTAAATTGCCCCCCGTGCCCTGTGATGGACTGGCGTGCCATCCTGTGGTATATCCGCTGCCTTGCGCCCTGTGTCTGCCAGGATAGGCTCCGGCTCGCCGCGACCCTGTACAGGATTAAGCGGTTTCTGACGATGCACGGGCGGATGGAAGCACGGTAATCGCCGTGTCCATCTGACTTACCGTAGTCACCCCGTGACCGTCATCCGCTAGTTGAATATTTTTTCTTGATTAATCCGGATCGTGTTGGACAGCGATTGGGGCCCAGCGTTGCGAGAGGTCGTGTGGCGTTCACGCGGCTTGATGAGATTCCGGGTTAAAATCCGGGTTTCCGTTCCCCCGGTGATTTAAACCGGGATCTCCCGTCTAATGAGTCGGTTGTCTCGGCCCGGCTTGCCAATGCAGAAACAAAGACGGTTATATTAAATTTTGTTTCCGCGTAATTCGGCCGCGGTCCAACTCCCGGAGAGATTATCATAATAGCGTTGGATTTGAATGGGATGAACGCTCGCGTGATGTGGCCGGATAAAGAGACTTAGCGAAGTAACGTCAGTGGTAGATTCGGTGAGGTCATCTCCCGGGGCAGTCACCTGACAGCACATCCAATGGCACCGCTCCGATCGCGCAAACAAATCTACAGCGTGATGGTTGCTCTTGAGAGCTCGACACGGCTTAACCCGAAAGAACAGCTCTGAAGAGCAGCCATCATGATTCGAACCGTGAAGACCTTACATCGGTACAAATCTACGACAACCAGCAAAGAAAGACCGGCGTTTGCAAATCCTTGTCGGTGTCTGTTGAGGGATTGATCTGTTGTTATCTCGCTTGCACGCCAAGGAGCTTTTTTCCACCGCGCAACCGAGCCACGCTTGTGTCCCCGTGCCTGGTGCCGCTCGGCCTCGAGTCAGAATTGAGTCGGTCCCGTTCGATTGCGGCTCCGCACGGCAAACGGCCGGTGGAAACCCACCCGTACCGTGATGGCCCCGTGCTGGCACGGTTCAGATGTGCCAGTGGAAACACACCGGCATCGTGAGGTTCCCGTGCTGGCTCGGCTCAGATGTGCCAGTGGGAAAAGGGGTACAAGTGTCCGCACGAAAGCCACAAACACGCCGTTAGTTTTCGGCACGGGTAGAAACCAGGTGAAGGACGACGCCAGCGTTGTGATGGTAAAACCGTAACTAGGATGATCCATGCGTTGGGTTCCCACGAGGAGACACGGTAACTTGTGTACCATGCGCACGGAGACGAGGAGACGTAATCAGGCAAGACTGTTAGCCCGTTTTGTTAGCCCGTGACCTTTCGTTTTGTTTTACTTCTGGCAAGTAACCCCCCCCCCTCCACGTGTTAACAGACTAACGTGTTTTTTTTTTCAGTTGTTAATCTTACGTTTAGAGCGACACTAACATCCTTAGCGCGAGTTCCAGTTGCATTTACTTGTTTTTTTTCTGTTTGTTTTCTACGCGTCCGACCGGTTCCGTCACTAACTCCCGCGAGCGGCGCCGTTTCGCAGGTCTCTCCCGCGTAGGCCGAGGGAGTGGTCCACATGCACAATTCTACGTACGTTCTGGTGATACCAAACTTTACTAATCAGCCTCTAGAGTGCAACATTTGTGTGTTTGAGCAGACAGAATGTATGGTGCATATGCAAACTGCTACATTTCTGGCAATAAATAAATATCAGGTAGCTCTCCTGACGTCGTCTGCCGCCTCCTGTGTTTTGAAACACGTCGCGCGCTCTCTCTGGCTGGACGGATCCTGCTAACGAGCGGATTGAGGGCAACAGCGGAGAGAGCCTGGGTTTACGCGACCCAACCCATACAAAAAAATGGATATACTGCGGATGATTCCATCGCCACCACCTTCTGGGTGGCATCTTGACATCTGGCCAGCGCGGCATAAAGATTCCGTAAAAATTCCATCTTTCAGCCAACAGCTGAGCTCGCTCTCGAAGTTGTGAGCCTTCCTCCATCGCGCGTCAACGTCCGTTTCGCCGCCTCTACGATGCGTCGGATGTTTGTGTCGGTGCGTCCGGGGCAACCGGGTGACCCCGTGAATCAGGGGGGGGGGGGGCTTAAATCCATGGCGTGCGTGCGTCTCGCTAATGCCCTCTCGGCGCCGCGGCACGCGTTATCGGAACGGCCACCTGGCCTTCCAGCCCCATCTGCCGCTAATGGCGCTTGGAGACAAGGGCAGTGTGGCGCGCGCGCCTTTCAACGCCGCGACCGTCTATTAATTCCATTCATCGTTTGATGCGTTTACTGTTGTTTGTCCGCACGACGACGCATCCTGGATGACCCGCGGAGGAACGGCAGCGCGGTGGTTAGCCGCCGCGCTGGCCTCCGAAACCGGCCACCGGAGTTCGAGTCCGCTCGCGGGGACAACATCGGTAACGTACGGCAATGATCGCTACCGCTCCTCCAAATTAAAAAACACGGAAAATGTTCAGATTAAGGTCGTACAACCGAGCAAGAAAATCGTGGGTCCACATACAAGTAGGATAAAGCGGTTTAATATCAAACAGAAGCTACCGTGCTACGAGCCATATCACAATACATCAGTGAAACAATATTGAAAGCATTTTCTACGGTAAATACCAACAATCGTCACCCGTCCATTGCTCGTAGCCAAACGTCTGTGAATGAGGTCACGCCAACCTTCAGATCCCTGCACGGGCTTTCAGACCGATCTTGAACGACCCTCCAGGTAGCTCTTCTTGATAACGAAGACTGCGCGGACTTGCCCTTGCTTGCTTGCATGCCCCCTGACCTCTCTCCCTCGACCCTCTAACCCGTCCCCGGCACTCCGGTGACCAAGGCCACCTGCCCGTCTGCTTCCATCTCTCCGCAACGTCTCTTGTCTCTGAATTTCACCATCTTCACGAACACATCCCCACTTACCTCCTTCCGTCATCTATATTATAATAGGGCTAGGCATGCGTCAGGTCACCGATAATTTCCTGGCCTCTCATTTTGTTGACAGCCTTTGTGACTTCACAACCAGCCCACTTGATGGCCTACAGAGAATCTTGTATTATGGTTGTTTCTTTAAACTGCTTTATATGTTTCATTTATTTTAGTTATTTTATTTTCATTCTTTATTTATTCTTCCTTTAATTATTATCCCGGTCGTGTCAAGTGACGACTCTACAGAGGATCTGGCCAAATCAGCTGGAGGCTGATCTCTCGGAAACGAATCGTCTCGAAGGACCGAGCGGGAACACTACATGGCTCAAGGTCGCTCGTTATAGGTGATAAATTATTATCAATTTAATAATAATAATATCAATTTATACAGCACCTTTCACCCGAGGGTCACAAAGCGCTGCACAAGGGCCGCGAAGAGGACGGCATGTCAACAACGAAAGAAAAAAAACACAACCAATAAAATCCTTCTCATCGATTGTAACGCTGTAGGTTTTCACGATTTGACGTTTGCGGATTCCTCTTAACAGCCGTTCCTTCGGGATCGCCGTGTCGAGCGTTCCCACCCTCTCCTTCGCGACGTTCCGCCTCCCACGAAAGCCTCCCACGTCGCGACGGACCAAACGGAAGCACTCCGACTCGCCTTCCGCGAGCTGAGAAGCGACCGAACGGCCGCGCGCCCCTCATCAGCACGACAGCAGCAGTGAGGAAGCGCCGGCTGACGGCCTCCTCTGTCCGGCAGCGGGCGCCGGCTCGACCTGGGGCGCCCGGAGCAGGTCGCAGGCCGAGAGCCGCTGGCAAAGTGCGTCGAGCATGGCCGCCACGTCCTCCGTGCACGCGGCTCCGTCGCGGCTGTCGCACGACGCCAGAGTGTCCAGCAGGATCGTACCCAGCAGGCGCCGCGACGCGTTCTGAGCGGACGGCGATTCAATTCAATTAACGTTTTATTATAAATTCCGCCATATAATAACAATAGTAAAAATTTTACATTTATAACGCGCACATATTAATTCACTGTCGAAGGTACTCATTCGACGAGAGAATGACTCAGAGGCGCGAGGAAAGCGCAGAGAGGCGGAGGAGGCAACCAGGCGGTGTTGCCGGCGCCATATTGCCCCACACTGCTTCCTATATATAATGATGCTATCGGCCAAATAATTAATGAGCGGTTTTTTTTAAGTCGTGGGAGGAAACCGGAGAACCCGGAGGAAACCCACGCGGAACAGGGGAGGCGAACACACCAAACTCCGCATAGAAAGCCGCCCGAGCCGAGATTCGAACCCGGGGCCTTCTTGCCGTGAGGCGCAGATGTTACCACTCTGCGCCACCCTGCCGCTCTCACCAGCAGTCGGAGCCGTTGCATCATGTGCAGAACGTCGCCCATCTTCTCCTCGACCAGCGACAGCCGTACGCGCTCCGCCTCCAGGATCTGTAGCTCCGCCTGGAGCCGCTTGCCTTCCTCCCGACGCGACCGCAGCTCCGACAGCAGCCCGTCTCGCCACTGAAAAGACAAACCCCGGCCCTGAGGTCACCACCCGTTTGCTAGAGAACCCGATTTACTCGCGAGCGGCTGAAACCTGGATCCAATTTTACATTTATAACGCGAACATATTCATTCAATGTCGAAGATGTGAATTCGACGAGAGAAGGACTCGGAGGCGTAGCGAGGAAAGCGCAGAGAGGCGGAGGAGGCAGCCAGGCGGTTTGCCGGCGCCATATTGCCGCACACTGCTTCCTATATATTATGTTATCGGCGAACTAATTAATAATAATAATAGCATTTTATAGAGCGCCTTTCACCCTGAGTGTTTTTTTTTAAGTTGTGGGGGGAAACCGGAGAACCCGGAGGAAACCCACGCAGAACAGGGGGAGAACACACAAACTCCACACAGGCAGGTGCCCAAGGCGGGAATCGAACCGCCCCGGGCAAGTTCATTCTTTCTGTGAGGCGCGGATGTTCATCAGGTCTTGATGAAGCTGAGCGGAAGTCTCAGCGAAACGTCGGTACCATCTTTTCAGGTAAGTGCTGTGTGTGCTCGCTCGTGTTCTCCAACATACCGACGGGTGCACTACACTTACACACTATTTCACATCACCTAAACTCATAAACAGAACTTCGCTGTGGATAACATTGCTCATGAAAGCCTACGAGTTAATTTTAAAGAAGAACTCGTTGCGACGGGGGAAACTGTCATATAACCATCACGCTCCGAAGAATCGAATCGAATTGGAACCAGGCAGAAATTTCAGTGCAGAGCATCGCTGAGACCGCATCGGCGCCATCTAGCGCGCGGTCTTCGCCGGCGTCTCTCACATCACCTCCTGCGCGTCCGTTCTCCTACGCCGCACCTCCTGCTCCTCCTGCAGCTGAGCCGACAGCCTCTGAACCCTCTGCATGAGTTCCACCATCTCGGGGCCTCCCGCCGGGGAGGCTTGGTCCCCCCGCGGCCTTGCCTTCCAGCCGTCGTCGCCCGGGCCGCCTTCTCGGGCCTTCGCCGGACTCGCCTCCCACTTCCCCGCGGGGATTCTCTCCCACGGCCCCCCGGTTCCCTTCTCCCGGCTGCCCTCCGGGTCGCTGAAGGTACGCACCAGCTGTTTGACCAGCCCCTTACGGCACCTGGCAGAGAGACAACAGCAGCCAAACCGTGGAGAAAATACGAGGTTTTATACCATCCATCCATCCATTTTGTAAACCGCTTGTCCTGGTGAGGGTCGCGGTGACAGCAGTCCAAGGAGAGTGGACCAGACATCCCTTTCCTCAGCAACAGATTCCAGCTCTTCCCGGGGGATTCCCAGCCATACCCTTTCCGGTAATGAGAAAACAGTGTTAAGATCTTGAAACACTGAGTGGACACCTTGTTTTTGCAAAGGCTCCAGTTTGCAGGCAGACACACATACTTGTCGCAAAACCATGCAAATCAATGCTATGATAAATGCATGGTCCTTCAAACTTATTGGCCCAACAAACCGCTGATTGGTGCAGTCGTAAAAGACTTGAATAATCAGAGCTCGCAAGCTCACTGGGTATTTTATTCCGTAATAATAAACATCTATCTATCTATCTGTGCAACGGAGACCGATGGAGTACGTGGTTTGCATATGAGCACGTGTTCAGGGTTCGTAGGCAGGCCGGCACATTCCTGCCAAATGCGCACCTAACCCCTTGACAATAAACGCAACATTTTCCTTTGAACATCAAAGGTTTGTGTCTGTGAGCCGCGAGTGGACCATTGCGCTGGGCTAGAAGCAAACATTAGCTGGAATGGAAAGAGAAGGGTCGTTTTAAGGTATGTTGTTAAACGTCCATTCAAAATCGCCTGACTTTTATGGGAGACACGATTCCAGTCCGTGTTATTAAACGTGAATCGCAAAGCTGCGTATGACTTACATCCAGAAGATATTGGACGCAGTGGCTACTTGATACTACTGCTGCCTTGATGTCACTTTACATAAGTGACCAATTCGTACTGCCGTTATTGAGCGACGTCTGTGTTCCACTCCGCTCATAACTCAAGCGGCAACGGCGAGTCTTTGCTGCCGCCTTCACCAACCCACCCTGACCGGCGTGGTGAAGTTAGGACAAACAAGACCCACGGGGCCCCTCATCCAGCAGTGGATTGGCGAAATTTCCTCCAGCAATTTACTAGCCATCTCAACCATGGGGGTGACCCAAGCAACTGTAAGGTTTTCCCTGTGTCTGCGTGGGCTTTCGCCGGGCACTCCTGTTTCCTCCCACAGTCCAGAGACATGCTGCTGCATAGGTTAATTGGCCTGCGGACTAAATAGCCCCAGGTGCCCTGGCGTCCCATACTTTGTATAGCCCTGCCGTGCGTCCTGTGTCTGCCTGGACAGGCTCCGGCTCACCGCAACCCTGTCCAGGAGATGAGATGACTTTTGAATGAGTGTTGGGGGGAGGGGCGGGGGGTCATCATTGAATTGTGGCCGGTGCCCCGTAATCCCTAAGCGAGCGCAGATGCCTTTAACAGTAATAATAATCTAATTTTGTAGCACGCGCATTTTCTCCGGGCGCGTTGCACCCGTTGATTCGGAGGCGCGGAGCCCTGCTCAGTCGGTTTGTTGTGGCTCGGTGAAGAGGTGACTTTTTAAACGTTTTTTTCTGAAGGTTGTGGGGGACTGCGTTTGGCGCAATAGGTGTGGCAGGCTGTTCCAGGTTGTGGGTGCCGCGACCGAGAATCGGAGTGTGGAGCGATGCGTTGGTGGATGGGTAGCCGGTGTAGTAGAGTCTCCATGCATTGTGCGGTTCGACACACGCACCCGTACGGACAGCAGTCGGGCGCGAGCGAGGGCCGCTTGTCGGGCAGCGGGAGGAACCCTGCCTCTCCGCGGGCCCCGGTTGCCCACGCGTCGGTTGCCTCGCCCGGCGCCTCCTGCCCTTCCACGGCACGGAACAGATGACGCTCCACGCCTCTGGGGAGGGGAGCTGGGAGACGGGCCAAGACACAGAGAGAGAGAGACGCTGCCGGTTAAAAACAGGCGCGTACACAGCCGCTGCGTTTGTGCGGCGCTTTGTGACCCTCGGGTGAAAGGCGCTCTATAAAATGCTATTATTATTGTGATTGCACCTTGTTGCGGCGTGACCGGGCATCGACACGAAGTCACACCTTGTAATGGCGGGGAGGCAGCGGCTCCCGTGGGAGAGCGGCGTCTCGGTGCCGGCAGCGAGACGAGAGGCGCGGCCCCTTGAGCCTGAACCCGCAGAGCCTGGTGCCTGTAACTCGCGACAGGCAGACACAGCGCCCGGCACCACCACCGTACAGCCATCATCATCATCATCAATTAAACGTTATCGTCAATTCTTCCATATGCGGATAAAGGTAGGAGCGTTCACGTCGCGATCCCTGTCAAGTAATACTCGGTATTACCTGCAAATTCTACCGAACGCTTCGAAGCCGAGCTGAAAGACAGCGATGTCCAGAAGCTCAACAGATGCCAGAAGCCCCCTCAGTCTGGGGCAAGAAGAGAGGCCAATGCCCGCCGCCTTTAAGGCCAGCACTGACTATAATATCTCTAAATGTTGAAGGGCTGTCTGCGACTAAAGAAGAACTTGT
>JAZEWU010000050.1:3204766-3219718 GCA_036362915.1 Geotria australis | reverse complement strand
CACATTCCTATGCTGGAGGACAGCCTCTGCGTAGGAGGGCGGTGACGGTTGACAGTCGGATGAGAGTTGGAAAGCATTTCAGGGTTCTTAGAATTTACTGAAGAACCTTCCAGCTCCAGATAAACAAACGAAGGCTCCTTAATCATTTATGAAAGGTTCCCTGGCCGCGATTAAATGCACGTGTTATCACACACACACACCTGTAGCGCCCATCACACACATCAAAGATCCCCCGTATAGCCTTAACAGACTGTAGGGTCAAGTGCTGTTAACGAGCACGTATGAAGGCCGACACGGCACACGAGGGGGTGGGTGGCCAGCACCACGCCCGTCCGCCTTTGTCTCCCTCGTGGAAATGTTTACACACCGCACTAGGTACGCATTTGAGTACCCAGGACCGGTTCAGAAAATCGTCGCTGGTGTTGGCCGTGAGCGGGATTCGAACTCGGGTCGCCAGATTCGTAACCCAGTGCGCTAACCACTGCGCCACCGCTCCTCACACACCTGCAGCTATGACACACACATCACACACACACCTGCAGCCCCCATCACACACCCATCACAGACACAAATACCTTAGCCCCCATCATACCCATCACACACCTGCAGCCCCCCATCACCCCCATCACACCACACAGACGCCTGCAGCCCCCATCACACACACACACACCCATAACACACCTGTTGCAAAGCGCCTCTAGCTGCAGCACGCGCGCCAGGCCGCTGGCAACGAGGCTGCGCGCGGCGCGCACCCTCCGCGCCGTCTCCTCTCGCGCGCACACCATCGCGCGCACCCTCCGCGCGCACACCTCCACCTGCGCCCACCCCGCCGGAGCGCCCACGGCGCCGGACAGGTGAGCGGCCGGGTGAGGGCCCTGGTGAGTTCTAAGCGGAGTGCTCTGGCGAGTGTACAGGTAGGTTCCCTGGCTGGTGTCCTGGTGCCTGTCCTGCTGAGTTCTCACGTCAGAGTTTAGGTGGTGAGCGGTCCGGTGAGTGTCCAGGTGAGGGTCTAAGGGGGCACCTACGTGAGAGCCCAGCTGAGGCCTCACCGAGGAGCCGGGCGGCTCCTGCAGCCGCCTCTTGCGCAGCGCCACGTTCAGCGCAAGGCAGCGCGCGTCGCTGCTCTGCAGCGCCACTCTGAGATCTTCCACCAGCTCCCTGAGGCTGGCGTTCTCAACCTCGAGGAGGTTCGTCCACTCCTCGGATCCCTCCTCAACGGAAGACTCGTCGGTCTCGCCGTGGCCGCGTGGAGGAGATGGCACGAAGCCGCTGTCATCGCCACGCTTCCGCGTCATCGTCTTCGAGGTCGTCGTGACGGCAGACGTCCTCCTTCTCCTCCTCAGGGGGTCGCGCACCCTGATCTGAGCTTCGATCAGCTCGTTCTCCTCTCCGACTGGCATGCGTTCCCCAGGTCCTGGGGGACACTCAGCGCAGAAGTGGTCGCACAGCCTGGCGTGGAACTGTCTGAAGGTCAGCCTCTCGGGCAGGTTCTTCAGGAGACTTATGCTGCCACCACCACCACCACCTACACCACCGCCATCATCATCATCGTAATATTGACCATCATCTTCGTGGCCACGCGCGCGTTCGTTGGCGAGGCCCAGCACGTCGCACAGCGCCCTGAAGTCTCCGGCGGGCAGGGTGCCCTCACCCGGGTAGTCCAGGTGATGGAACACCTCCTGCAGGTACTGGTCAAGGCCGGTGGCCAGCACCGCGATCTCGTTCTGGGCCCCGCGGTCGTGTCCGAAGTGCGCGGCCAGGGCGCTCACCACCCAGTGGGTGCGGGGCGCCGGTCGGAGGGCCTCATCCAGACCGCCGCACAGCTCCCCTCTCAGGTCGCCTCTCAGCTCCAGCGGTAGGCCGCCGGTTCGGTCGCCGCTCGGGTCGGGGCTGTCCATCCCCCCCGCGCTGGGCGTGGTGAGTCGGGAGGTGCGGCAGCCCCCGGGGCGGAGTGGAGGGTATGCGGTGCGGGAAGCGGTGGATGGGTGGATGCGGTGGGTGAAGCAGAGGGGAGATGAGGTGTAGATGTCTCGAGTTTTGACACTCGCGAGACACGGAGACCACCACAGCAGCACGGGAGGGTCGCAAGACAAGGGAGACACTGGGAACAGGCAGGGACACGGCAGAGAGACACAGCGACGATTAGAGGCACAGCAGAGATCAGAGACACAGCAATTAGACTAGAGAGACAGCGGAGAGACTAGATAGACACAGCGACGAGACCACACGCAGCGAAGAGACACGACAGCGACACGACAGCTAGAAACACGACAGAGCGATGCCACAGACAACAGCAAAGTTATTCGAGAGATAACACAGACGACAGAGATAGATAGAGCGAGAGGAGACGCAGCACAGACAAGAGAGAGACAGCAGTGACAGAGAGACCACAGACAGACACAGCACTGTGCCGAGCGATCCACCGCTCGGTCCCTTCTCAGCACAGCGCGGGTCCGTGTTTCTCAAACGCGTTCTCCGTCCCCGCGTCGTCCCCCGAACCCCGCGTTCCGTGCACGAACCTGTACTCCTGAACTGTGGGCTGGGGCGGGTCGAGGAGTCCGCGAACCCTGCCGAGTTGGTCCTTGAACCCGGTGCGCGGAGCAGCTTCTGGCGGATGAGCAATGAGGCCAGAGAGAGATGATGGTGGTGGCGGTGCTGGATGTGGTTGGGTGGTGGTTATGCGCGCGAAGGAGGAGTCGCGTGGGAAGAGGGGGGGTGGTGTCGTGGGAGATTGAGTGGTAGAGAGACAGCCGGAGACAAAAGGGAGACGGGGAGACCGCAAGGCTACTGAAGACACCGAAGACAAGAGTGTACAAGAGAGACGTAATTAATTTAACTCGAAGGCTTTCATGACCAGTGTTATACACAGTGAAGCTCTGTTTAAGGGTTTTATGGTCATGTGACAAAAAAAAACCATGTACGTGTTGTGTACGCGTCGATATGTTGGAGAATCAAGCGGGCACAAAACGGCACTGTGCCTCCAAAGATGTTACCGACGTTTCGCTGGAAACGTCAGCACTTACATCGAGCTGGAACTTACAAACCCTGAAGACGCTAGATGTAAGTTCCAGCGAAACGTCGGTGACATCTTTGGAGGTAAGTGCTGTTCTGTGCCCGCTTGATTCTCCAACATATCGACGGGTATACAACACTTACATATTTTTTCACATGACCTAAACCCTTAAACACAGCTTTACTAGAGACGTAATCTTCAATCGGAGTTTCAAAGCGTTCTCGTTTTTGTCAAACGATGCTCAAGCTCTCTCGACCTGAGCTAGTCGTGACGGCTTCAAATTCCTTTAACTAATTAGGGCTGAGGGCGTCACGGGGAATAAATTGACCTGTGATTGACTAGCGTCCCAGCCTGTGTATAGTCCTACTTTGCGCCCTGTGTCTGCCGGGATAGGCTCCGGCTCACCGCGACCCTGTACAGGATTAAGCGGTTTCTGACGATGAATGATTGAATGAATTACGTAATATAATTAATAAGAAAGCCTAAACTAGGGAACCCTTAAGCATCATTTTTCGGAGTATCTTACTAGTTCTGATCATTCGTTTATTCTCAGTCCCCGCGGTGAGCCGGAGCCTATCCCTTTAGACACAGGGCGCAAGGCAGGACTATGGCCTGATTGGGACGCCAGCCCACCACAGGGCACCGGGGCCAATTTAGTCCGCTGGACAACTAAACTAGCCAGCATGTCTTTCGATTTTGGGAGGAAATCGTGGCACGTGGCGAAAACCTCACACGAACACGGGGAAAACGTGCAAACTCCACACGGGAAACCGAGGTGGGAATCGAACCTGGCCGCTCTTGCTGCGAGGCGGCAGCGCTACTGATTGCACCCCAGTTGAGCTTTGGCGTGCGCGGAAAGCGGGCAAACCCCGTGAAACTCCTCCAAATACAAAAGTCCCCCGTATATCCCTAACAGACTATAGGGACCGCCACACAGGGGGGGGTTAGTGGCTGTGCTAGCACCATGCCCGGCCGCCTTTGTCTCCCTGGTGGCGATGTTTACACCCAGCACCATGTACTCATTTGTGGCTGAGTCGACCTAGGGAAGTCCCGGGACCGGTTTAGAAAATCGTCACCGGTGTTGACCGTGAGCGGCAGAGGCGCCGCGGTGACGTCACCACGGCGCCTGTGCCAGGCCAGGTGCACCTTGAGACCACGCAGAGTGTCGAAGGTTCGCTAACAGGAGGTCATGGGACAGACCCAGGTGCCTCTCCACACTCACATGAGGTCGCTCAGAGGTCCTTGTGCTGCCACCTCGTGGCTACACGTGACACGAGGTGGGAGGACGTCACATGAGGTACAACTATTAGTGACCGCGCGATGGCATTGATGATGATGGGCTGAGTCGGTCCAAGGAACAGCCCGTGATGAATTTTCACGTTGTGGTACTCGATTTATCGGCCCCGCGGTGATCGGTCGACCACTATCAAGGGCTTTAAAAGTGGCAACCTTTTGACTGTGAGTCGCGTCATGTTGGTTAATTCGCACGATTGTTGCATCCAGAGCTTGCAAGCTCACTGGGTATTTTCTGCTGTAATAATAAACATCTATCTATCTGCGAGAGATGAGAGTCTCTCCGGAAACCTCGCAGACCAACGTTTCAGCCCGATTATCCACACTAGACATTTTCATTGTCTAATAATAATTCGGTTTAGTTTGAATGCCACCTGTCCCTTCTACCATTTACAATCTTGGCCACGTTAAGATCATACAATGAATAGGTACGTGATTAAGGAGGGGGGATCACGTGACCTGCACCTGGCTCAGCTGGAGACCAGGCGTGGAGGGCCTAGGAAACACGTGTTTGAAACACCGTCAACATCATCATTTCCATAATTCTCATTCGTTACACAACTTAAAGGGCGACAGAGTGCTCTGCCCGAGATTGGATGGGGCCCACGACGTTGCGATAATGGGACGGAGGGCCACAAACTCCCGCTTCTGTCGATTCAGCCAAAGCGTGGCTCTCAGCCGTTTCAGCCGGCCTTGCAAGGCTTGGGACTCCGGGCCTCCCTGCGTCTCCGTGGGGCCTCCCCTGGGACACCGTGGGACACCGTGGAACTCCGTGCGTCTCGTCTGATCTGTCGTGTCACCGGAGGAACCGTGCAGGACGACCGACGACTACACCGGTAGTGCAGCGCGAGGAACCTCTGGTAGGCACCATGCGGCTGATGATGATGATGATGGTGTGTGTGTGTGGCCCAGGTGGCCAGCGGTGGCTCAGCGGTTAGCGCGCTGGGCTACAAACCTGGCTATGACCCGAGTTCGAATCCCGCTCACGGCCACCAACGCCATTGACGATTTTCTGAACCGTGTTTTAAGATCGTGACACTTGGTTTATCGCCAGAAAGGTTAAAACCTTTCTTTTTAATGTCTGACGTATGGTTGCTCTTCAGAGCTGTTCTTTCGGGATAGCCGTGTCGAGCTCTCTCCCGCTCTCCCTCGCGACGTTTCGCCTCCCACGTTGGAAGCATCATCAGTACCTGTCTGACGTAGTCCATATGAGCAGTAGCCTTGGTCTGAATGCTGTGTGTCCTGTCCGTTTGACCTTCCTTTTGGACTGTATATCAATTTTAAAACATTACTTGGTTGCATATTCCATGCCACGTTTGATAAAACAAATGCCAATGTTCTCAATCCACTGCTAGGTAACAGCCGACCCGTAATGCCTTTTTGGTGATTGGGGCTGTTTGACCATACTTCACCACCCTGGTCCGTGCGGGTTTATAAAAGGGCATTGGTGCCCCAGGACCAGATCTGATATCGGTCACCACTGATGGTAGTAGCCATGGCTGGGAATTGAACTTGGTTGTCCGGGGTCCATAGTGCACTGGGCCAACCGCTGAACAACCACTGCAAGGTCAGCAATCGACCAATCGATGAAAGAGGAGCGGTTATCGGCACAGAAACAAAAGCAAACCAGCCGTAATATTTTAACCAAAATTAAGCGTCGTTTATTAGCCTAGCAGTATTTATAATATGAAGCGATACTTGAAAAGATGCAAAAACAGGTAGGCAAAGTATAAAATGCAAGGCACACAGAACTGTCCTTTATAGATGTGTCGTTTCGTGTCGTGACGAACACACGGCTCGGCAAACCCGCGCGACAATCGGCGTTAACGCGGCGCGACAACACAGCCCACCGTGGCATTCAGCGCGAGTGTGCTCGGCCCTGGCGGCGAGCTTGCCCGCAGGCCTGCGAGTAGCTCCGCTAGCCAGAGCCGTCAAGACAGGCCCTCTGGATTGTACTGGGCCTGCTCTTCCCGCACTGTACTCCCGCGAGCGCGCGGAATGCCGATCGACCGAGCTCGACGGAGAAGACGCAGTGCAAATCTACGCGGGGCGGGATAAACGACGCGGGCGCGCGCGTGGGAAAGCGCCCGCGCGCTTCGACCCGAGACAGTGATGCGGCGGCGGCGGGGGGCGATTTTGCCGCGGTTCCGAATCATCGACGCGAAATGTAGCTTAACTTCTTGGCAGTGATAGGGTTGCGGACCGGACGAAAGGTGCCCTCGTTCACGCGGGCGGTTCGTGCGGTCACATTGCGAGCGTCGATTACGGCGACGAATAGAAAACGTCGTGTAAAGAAACCGGTCGCGTTCACTTCTTAAATACGTCGGGTGCGTGCGGCGAATCGCGTGAAGCGGCGTGAGGTTTGCGCGCGGAGGTTACAACGCGGTGACGGGTGCCGGCACTCTTGCAGCCGTCTCGTCGGAACGACGGTGCCTACCCAGCTTAACGCGAAGATGGGGTGACCGCGACGCGCTTTGGTTCGTGTGCGTTAATGTCGAGTAATTCTTGGTGACAACGCTACAGGGTAAAAAATGTTGGGGACGGTGCCGCCAACGATCGTAAGGAATTTGCCGCGACGCAAATTAATTCGGGGTCGGAGCGACGTAAGTTTACGGCGTTGCTAGTATCATCGGTGGCGAAGTCACCGCCGCGCCACGGCGAGAATTCGGCTTCTTGAGTTAAACGAGAAATTTACCGCTGGATGTACATTTTTCAATACATCACCAGTCGCGTGATGATGCTTTTTTTTTTAAATACTGTAATTCACCGATCCGTCATTATGTGTGTCTAGCGAGGAATCGACTGACCGACAAACCGATCAGTTTTCCTCGCTCACCCGGTCCGGTGGTCACATTATTATTTAGCAAAGTTGCCGGTGGAAACAAATTAATCTGACGTTTAGCGAACTCCTTGTATATCTCTCTCTCTCTCTCTTTCGACGACGTTTGGTTCTCGAGTTGGAATTAGAACGAACGGACAAAACATTTTTGGAGAAAAAAAACTCGGCGGACGGGTGGCGGCGGCGGCGGTCAACGGCTCAGGGCACGTTGACCCGGAACGGGCTGCCTGGGATGTGGTCATCGCCCCACTTGACGATGAGCAGGTAGTCTCCGCGCTCCTTCACCGTGTAGGTCACGCTGTAGTGCCGGCTGCCCATGTGCTTCACGTGGACCTCCTCGCACGGCGTCTGCGGCCCGTGCACGCCCACCAGCAGCATGTTGTTTCCTGGGCGGCGGGACGGAGGGTCGAGAGGTCAGCGGGTCGGGCAAGTTGGGGGGTGCGAGGGCGATGGTTCGATCGGTGTTGGTGGCACGTGCGCGCAGATATTTGTACGTGGTGCGGCATGAGTCGCTTTAACGACAAGAGTTCTAGTCGGTTGGATAATAATAACAAAAAAAACCCAAAAAAATATAATTTGTTTTGTTGCTGATTACCGTTCTCTGTCGTTGTTGATGTCGTTCTCTGCGCAGCCCTGTGCAGCGCTTTGTTGACCCTCGGGTGAAAAGCGCTCTATAAAATGCTACTATTATTATTACCCCCACCGAGCCACTGCGCCGCCCTGCCGGTCAATAAACGGCACCTGGCCGCGGGTGATCAAACGGCGCCGCGTGCCCTCACCGGCTTTGCTGCAGTCGACGCTGAAGCTGTTCTTCTGGCCCACGTAGGCCTTGCCGAGGCCCGTCCCTCGCGACACCACCTTGCTGGCGTCGGAGGCGAAGCGCGGGAGGCCGGCGCTCACGGCGTTGACGGTGGACGAGCGCGTGACGCTCTCCACCAGCACCGACGACGTCTCGTGCAGGCTGTGGCCGCCGGCCAGACGCGGGCCTGTCGGCAAGAGACGTCACGGTTTGGCTGTTCAGAATCCCTGGATTCGACGGTTCCAACCGTGTGCCAGCGTTGGCCCAAACTTTGACGCTTTTGCTGGGACCGCGGTCAAGGTTATTCTCCGCGTTACCGTCGGACGAAGCCGAGGTGTGTGACGCTAATCGTGTGGCGGCTCGCCAGACAGATAGATAGATGTTTATTATTACAGCAGAAAATACCCCCAGTGAGCTTGCAAGCTACGGATGCGGTAAATTCCTGCGACACGAGAAAATAGATATTTGAGAGGCCCTCGGTAAACACAAAATTGCTCGCTCGCCACGGACTGGCCCGCCGATCCTCGCGACCGCCCGAACGCCACGCGAGTCCGATCACCCACCGGTGACCTTGGCCTTGAAGGGGCTGCCGACGATGTGGTGGGGCCCGCCGTACTTGACCGTGATGAGGTAGTTGCCGGGCGCCATGGGCACGTAGGTGACCCTGTAGCCCTCGGGGCACTCGACGCAGTCCAGCTTCACCTTGGAGGGCCCGTCGATGGTGACGGCCAGGGCGCCGGGGCCCGCCTTGCTCACGTTCACGACGAAGTCGAGCGTCGCCCCTGCGCGCGGGTCGCGGCGGCGGAGGCGGCGACGCGAGCTCGTGACGCGACTGAACTTTTCCGCGCGCGGCCGTGTGTCCCCGATCTCCGTCGTGCGCGTTAAGTTTTATTTATGAGAAATCGCGTTTTTCCGCGTGTGTCGAGCAGATCGCGCTCTGGATTTTGTCCGGCGACCCGTTCGTGCACGCTTGGTGTGCGTCCGTCGTTTTGCATGCGCGTTCACGCATCCGACCTTTTCACGTATCCGCCTATATATCAGTGCTCGGCGAGTCGGACAAGCAACGGTGTGCTGTACTGTAAAGGTTCGCTAGGTTTCCAAGGCTCCGGAGAAGCACGGTGGCATTTGAAACCAAAAGTGCAGAGCGCAACGCACGGCACGCAGCTCTGTCCCACATCACGCAACCTCGTGGCGCACCTAGCCTGGCACCTACGTGCCCGTGCGCGCGTGCGCGGTACCCACCGGTGATGCCGCCCTCCAGGCCGGGTCCGTACGCCGAGACGAGCCCCGGGTCCCCGGTCTGGCCCGGCTCGCCCACCCGCACCTTGAACGGGCTCCCGGGGATGTGGCTCCCGTTGAACTTGACCTCTATCGTGTGCACGCCGTTCTCCCGCGGGATGAAGCGGATGGCGTACTTGTCTGCGTTTGTAGCCGGGGGGGGGGGGCGGTGTGACGGGATGAGGCGGAGGAGGAGGTTGGAACGCGAGGGAAGAACGCACACGAAGAGTCACATATCAATTCGAAATGAGAACATTTGTTATTAGCCCAGTTATATCACTGCGAGGATGTCACGAAGGGTGCTGGTTTTTACTGACGAAGATAGTTTGCCAGGAGGGGGCATTGTTTACTACGTGGTTTTACCCATCAAGTAGTTTTGCCTTTGGCAGATTTGATGGCAGCATACAGTGATGATGACGTAATGGGTACGCGTGCCGTGAAACAGATGGCGCGTATTTAAGGCCTACAGTGTTTCTTTTAGTTACAAATGACGCATTTGTAACTATTTTGAAAAAAAAGGGTAAGCGTACTAATGCCGGTCAAGAGCCGTAACTCCGAAGCAAGCGCCGCAACTTCGGAGGAACGGTGGCAATTCAAAATGTGCGTAAGTCCGAAGCGTCGTAAGTCGAGGAGCCGTAACTCGGGGTATGACCGTACATCATTTAACGCACCTGGAAGACACGTTAACACGGGGGGGTAACAGGGTGGTGCAGTGCAGAGGCCAAGCGATGTGTCCGCATTTCCCACTTTACCGGATTCCAGCTCGGACACGAAGCAGTCCTCGACAGCTCCCGAGGGTGCGTGCACCTTGGCATCAATCACCCCTTTGGCTCCGTTCAGTTGTACTGCAAAGGATGCTGGGTGGTTGACCTTTAACCCTGACTCCTATTGGATGGGCACGTTACACGGTTTAGCGGAACACGGTGAATACATCCCGACGGCGCGCGAGGCTTCAAAAGGCCAGTGTGGCGGGCCGACGGGTCTTCGCGTTGCGCCACGCGTTTTCCAGCGTGAACGTGACGTTTCTCTACAACGTGCTGGGAGCTTCTTCAGTTCAGTTCAGTTCCTGAAGAAACTCCCAGAATAGTACAAACGCGCAGTACAACCCGAAAACGCATCGGAGCGCCCTGCAGCACAATCGCGAAGACCATCGCCAGTTGCATCTAAACCGGTGTTTCTCAACCGACCCACCATGCGCCGCCTTTACGTGATTACCAAACTTTCCCGTTCGTATCCAAATTAAACCACTGCGCGCAGCTAATGGTTGGTGATCCAAGGAAAGCTGGACACAAGGACTGGAGTTGAGAAACACTGGTCCCAACGATAGAACGAAGCAAGGATGTCATAGATCCTACGGTTTTCGTGATGTAGTTATTTTTTCACGCTGTACGATGTTATTTTTCAGCAGAAAATAATAATTTCGATATCAGATTCCCTTTACTTTATATTTGCATTTCAATCAAGTATTGCTTAAAAGTAAATTCAACTGCAGTTCACTCATCGTAAGCTTGCCACGGGTTTTTCCAATCATCACGCGCTTCAATGCTTCTAAGGCAGCGTGGGCGACCGTGGAAAATACTGAATCAACTTTCCAAACGTCGATGCCATGTAATCAACCGTTCCGTCAATTACTCTGTAAAAAATATATTTTATAATCACTTAATACAAGAGTAATCGGGCCTGTCATTTCGTAAATATTTTTTGTCAGGAAATAAAATTAATAAAGAAAAACATTCAACTAGCGATGACCGTCATGAAGTGACGACGAGATGGATGAAGCGATTACCCTGGATCGTCCGACGTAATTTATCGTAGCGCCGTACCGCGGTGACCTTAGCGGTCGCCAGTATTGACAAACGCGTCGAACACACGGACAAACAAACACAGAGTTACCAGGACCGGCCAGCAGTCTTCACACGAGGCACTAGGGAAGCAATTGCCACTCCGCCTGTCAGCTTCAAACGTCACCACGCTCCTCCAAAAGCGCCGTCAAACAACCGACTCGTACACCTAACGGCAGTTGGTCTCCAACATTTTTAATCACAATCTAAATGCAACACAAGGATCTACCCTTAAACGTTTAACTTACTAAAAAGCCAAACATATTTACGCGATGCATAACACCTGTGGCTGCCGGGATAGGCTCTGGCTCGCCGAAACCCTGTACAGGATTAGGCTGTTTCTGACAATGAATGAACGAATAATATTCACCACACAGAATCTCAGCTTTTCCACCTCTGTCTCTCTATATTAAAACAAAATATTAATATTGACCTTTCAAGACTCTGGGTTGGACGTGTCAATCGCGATCAACTGGTTGGAGACCACTGCCTTACGGCGTTCCGGTTTCTTCCTAACGTATCGCGGTGTCAACGGATCCACCGCAGATCGCTCGCGTCGGCACGAAAACAAAACATCCGGCCGCCGAGCGAATCTCTCAATCGGGGAGCTTTTGCCTGTGTCACCGGCGGCGGCGAGCTGGGCGGCGTTTGAAGCTGTTGGGCGTTTACCGGGCGCCGCGCACACAGGTGCGTGTGCGGGGGGCAGGCGCGCACGACGTGCCAGTGTTGATCGAGTCGGCGCGTGTCATCTCGCCCGCGCCCTTAGGTCTCGTCGACGACGGCCCGCGTGGACCGTGGCTAGCGTCTAACGCTGCCGATCGCGTCCCGTCACTGTGGGCTCCATCCGTTCAGTCGTTCGATCGGTGTGTGTGTGCGGTCGTCGTTATTGAATATCGCTGTGAGCCGCGTGCTTTCGCATCCATCGGATAATATTATAATCAGGGCAGCCAATCGGTTGTCGGTGAACGCGGTGAATAGTTTCGTATGCGTATAGCCGCCGTGTCCAGGTCCTGCGTAGAAGAGTAGGCCAAAAATTTCCCTCAACAAAGGTGCTCTCTACTGGAGGCCCTTCTGCCAGCAGTGGCGTCAGCAAGCCATTGCAGGCATGAACATTTATCTTATATTTTTGGGAGCTAATAACCGCTTTTGATCTCCGTTGGTGCGCTTGCGTAATGACGTTACAACATGAGCTTCGTCCGGGTGTTCGTCGCGTCTCGTCGATTTCGTCTCGTCGCAGGCAGGCGCGGCCGTGACGTTTTGTGCGCACCAGCCGTCATGGCCGCGCCGGGCGATTCCCGTCCACTCGGTCGCCGTCGACGAAACTAACCGAGCGCGCTCGGCGGGCGAATCGACTCGATCGCCGATCAACACCGGCAACGTGCGTGCGGGCGCGCACGCAGCTCGCGGCGTTCGTTTCGTTTTACGTTTTTTTTTTGCCAACGCTGACAAAGTGCTTCCCTGGCGCCTCACCTGCAGACTGGCGACGGTGAGCCGCCTGGCGTCGTCGCTGGGAGCGCTGATGGGCACCAGGAACGGGCTGTCGGGCACGTGCTCGTCGTTGAAACGCACCGACACCTCGTAGTCGCCTGCGAGGAGGGGAAAACACGCGAGTGAGGGGACCCGGGGTATTTTTCTTCGCGGATCCACGGTTGAGGGTTGCCCGTGCGGGCGTTCCGATGACGAGTCCGACGTGGTGGGAGGCGAAACGTCGCGAAGGAGAGGGAAGTAACGCTCGACGCGGCTCTCCCGAAAGAGCAGCTACGGAGAGCAATCAACTGCGCCTGCCGTTATCATCGACAGCAGACAGGAGAAATCCACTTCAGAGAGGTTCTCAAGCCACATTGTCTCCAGTGGTCCGATCCTGATGAACGTAGCAAAAACAGCATCCCCGTAGAGCGTTGTTGTATTGTTGAGGCAAGTGCTGTTAGCGTGCACTTTATGAAGGTCAACGGGGCACACGAGGAGGTGGGTGGCCAGCATCATGCCCAGCCACCTTTATTCCCCCGTTGCTGATGTTTACACAATGCACGAGGCACTCGGTTAAAGCTGAGCTGACCTCAGGGAGGCACAGAATCGGTTCAGACTCAGCTGCGCCAACCGCTCTGCTACCGTTTCCCACCACAGACGATAATAACAATAACAACCGCCATTCGCCACTAAGTGGCGGTGACGTCACCACGGCGCCTGTGCCAGGCCATATGCACCTTGAGGCCACGTGAAATGTCGAAGGCTCGCCGACAGGAGGTCACAGGACAGACCCAGGTGTCACGGGCTGCCTGACCGAGATGACTGGCAGACGCACCACCTGAGCTCCCTACTGTGCCAACTTGCTGTGCTTTGGCCGCTCGGCGCAGGCACACACGCTTACACCAACACGCACACACACAGATATTCTAACAGAGACTCCACACCGACGCTCGCCTGTGCGTACTCACGCGACAGAGACACTTGCACGCACGCACTCAGCATGCACTCGCACACGCGCGTGCGTGTCGGGCGCCGCGTTACCGGGTTCCTGCACCACGTAGGACACTCCGCACGAGCCGTCGTTGCGATCCTCGAACGAGATGTCGGCCTTGCTCGGGCCCTCGACGGCCAGCGAGAGGCCGCCGGCCCCCGCCTCCCTCGTCCAGATGCTGAACTCGGCTGCGTGGGGAACAGCGGTGGTGGTTTAGCTGCGGTCTCGGTCGAGGTGACGGTAATCTGTGGGATCTTAGTCAAGCCACCGAGTAACTGGGGCGGCAGGGTGGCGTGGCGGTAACATTCGCGTCTCGCAGAAAGAACGTCCTGCCCGAGGTGGTTCGATTCCTGCCTTGGGCTCTTTTCTGTGTGGAGTTTGTGTGTTCTCCCGCTGTTCTGCGTGGGTCTCCTCCGGGCTCTCCGGTTTCCTCCCACAACTTAAAAAAATACTCATTAATTAATTGACCGATAACATCCTAATATATTGGAAGCAGTGTGTGGCAATATGGCGCCGGCAAACCGCCTGGCTGCCTCCTCTGCCTCTCTGTGCTTTCCTCGCGCCTCTGAGTCGTTCTCTCTTCGAATGGGTACCTTCGACAGTGAATGAATATGTGTGCGTTATAAGTGTAAAATTATTATGTGTATTATTAGATAAAAAAAATATTATGTCGTTATTATTAACTCCTGGCCGAGCCTGTCGGAAACCCGGCGGCGTCGACATCCCGGCAACAGTCGCGCTCCGAGTCGGTCTCTTGCCGCGTCGGTCGAAGGCCGCCTCACCTGGCAGGCCGGTCTCGCCGCGCTCCAGGCCGGGCCCGCTCGCCCGCACCTTGTGCGCGCCGCCCTCGCCCAGCGGGCCGACGGTGAACTGGAAGGGGCTGCCGGGCACGTGCTGCCCGTGGTACTTGACGCTGACGGTGTGCGGGCCCGTCTCCTGCGGCACGAAGCGCACGCAGTAGGTGCTGTCGCCGCTCTCCGTGATCTCGGCTGGCTGCTGGAGGCCCGACGGGCCCGTCACCTGCGCCGATAGCTCGGCCTTGTCGATCTCTGTTGCGCCACGCGCGGGGGAGAGAGAGGGAGCGGGCGTACGGGCGCAAGGGGGGCGCGGGGGCGGACACGCATACGCGGCAGGGTGACGCAGCGGTAACGTCCGGAGATGGTGTCTTCTGCCCCTGTTCTGCCTGGGTTTACCGCTGTTCTGTCTGTGTTTCCCCCCTATTCTGCGTAGGTTTCCCGCTGTTCTGCGTGGGTATCCACCGGGTTCTCCGGTTTCCGCCCGTAAATTAGTAACACTCGTTAGTTGCCCGATAACATCAAAATAGTTGCGCTACGTTTCGCCTCGACGCGGCTATCGCAAAAGAACAGCTCTGAAGAGCAACCGTCACGAATCGAGCCGTGAAAACCCACATCACTACAACATCGTAACATG